>VCJG01002454.1:0-19391 GCA_024140375.1 Backusella westeae | reverse complement strand
GGTCTTGGAACAAAAAAAAAAAAAAACGTCATATTGCATTCAAACTGAAGAAAGAACAATTTACAGTGTTGTCAGAAGAATCCCTCGAGAACAAATTGATTCATCCCATTGAGGACAAATCTATAACAAATTACAATAAAAATTATTCAAAGAAAAAGGTAAAAACTTGAAAGTAAAAGGGCAATCTCATAAAGGGATAAACATATCTCGATGTCAAAACTCGCTGATCTAAAGCTGCGTTGTTTACGCAATATTGGGAAGATTAATTTATCAAACTTTGGGCCAAACATTGTGTCACTTCGCTTTAGTGGAGCAGACTACAGTCTGAAAATGATGTATGAACTGTAGTTAGATGTTCTCGTAATGATAAAGAAAAAAAGGGGGCCTTTATCACGACGCCACTTGTGATGTTCACGGCTCCGTAAAATGTTTTCTTTGGTTTTGGTTCTTCCGGATCTAAAAAGAACTCCTCCACAAATTAAATTAATAGAAATGATATGCATATATAAATGCGTCTACTGAAATGTGTTGAAAGTACTTCTTTCACATACTAAGCAGTCGATCTAAAATAAACCTGATAATGAAACCTACATAATCATGCACGCGCTTATCGAATATCGAGAAAATGCTTTAACAATTAATGTGTGGGTACCCTTATTGTTCCAAAAGGTTGAACCTTAATTAAAGCAGCGCTTTTAAATTAGGTTCCATTAACAGAAGTACTTCGAAAAAAAAGAGACGCCAATAGATCTTCCAATAATATATTTAACTTAGAGTGATTGTTTTGGGATCAGAAAAATAAAAAGGTTTTTGACTTGACCCCATTATTAAATAATGAGGATCTTGTGCAATGATTTTACTCTTACACAAAGGAAAAGTGGTGGCCATGGCGCAAAGAAAAAAGTTTTTTTTCTGTGATGAAAGCGGAATAAAACTACAGTGCAACCATCATTTTCCTTGTGAGTTTCCACCCAATTAAAAAAATGGTGTCCCCTGTAAGATTTTTTTTTATATGCTGCCAATTTCTTTCTGATCATATCGTCTTCTATAAATCCTAGTAGAAATAACTATATGCGTTTCATGTTTACGAGGAACAAACAATACAGGTGATTATTAATTTAATTAATTACTATTATTGTACTTGTTATCAATATCTAGCAAATATGCTTCTGTCAAATTGAGTCGATATTGCTATTGTTCAAATTATCATGAGATTTTTCTTTTGAGTATGAATTCAACTTAAAACTTATTAATTTGCGGGGGAACTTTATAATAGCTCATTCAAAAAGAAATCTAAATAGAATTGTTATTAATATTTTATTTGAGTTTTTTTTTTCCCTCTCCCTTTCTTTTTCTTATTTGTTACTTAAATTCTTATATAAACTAACAACAAAGCTTAGCAATTTTTGCTTCTTCTTTCAACTCATCAACATCACCACCCCTCTCCCTCATATAACTATTTAAAATGATGAACCTACCGTCGCTCCCTCCTGGGACAACGCTTGTTATAAACTCACTAAATCCATCTTCGCAAAACAATAAAAAAAGTGTATATTTGCCTGGTGCTGTCAGACACTCATTTCTTCAAAATCCTTCCTGGACATTTAATCTAAAAAAATTAAAATCTCAGTCTGAGGAAAGCAAAAAGGACAACAAAAAGTCTTCAAAAAGCAGCAAAAATTCCACAACTACTTTAATAGCAAATCCATTACCAAACTTAACACTTCAAATTCAACTACCAGCCCTTTACTCAGTGGCAGCAGTACTACGATGTGGTCATGTGTCTCAATTAGTAGGAAAATGGCTATGTAACCCGATGGAGCAACTGAAAAAACAAAGCAAGTTAGCATATCCTTCGATCTCGAAACAATCAAAGCGTTCAACTCTTACAATCATGCCGTACGATGATAATAGTACTTTTTTGCCACACCAAAATCGACACAATGAAGAAATAGATTTCGATCTAACCGATAAAGCCGACCTTCAGAACAGCCTGGTGCGCTACAAGAAGAATGAGTCAGGGTTAACGTCACTTTCTCTCTGCCTTGAAGATCGCAACCGGAATTTACAAGCCCTCGAACTCGTATTTGTAGATACATTGCCGCTGGAAACTTCCACCGTCATATCCATATCCTATCAATGCGGATCATTTTCAATTTCAATCAAATCAATTAGCAATTTACAGTTTGTTTCTTCGACGACATATCCCGTTCCTGTTGTTGTAAATTGCCAATTTAATCAATCAATGACTATTGCTGTAACACAATTCGGAGATGCCCCTTCTTTTGTACCTTTCCAATCGACTCCATATTTTTCAATTGAAGACAGTCAACCTGCGGATAAGATGACGGCGAACAATATAGCAATCGTGACTGAAGAAGAACTCGGTTATGATGTGAGAGAAGTTCCTGCTGAATATATCAGCCCCTATCTTCCAGTATGGACTCCAGAAGATGTCAAGGACAGCAACCAGTTTATTGATTTTGAAGATGACTTTTTGGACAAGTATCAAGAAGATGACTCTTCAGAAGGATATTCCGAGGATTCTGAAGAAGAGGATCTGGCGCATATGGCTCTGCTTTCTTTAGTGCAGGACACTTTAGAATACATCAAATCGAATGGCGGTGCTTACAGCGAAGAATTAAATGCTCTCAAAGGAAAACTTCAAAACTACTACTACATTTCTTGCTTTGAATAAGCACACCCTTAACTTTATATATTTTTTTAAACTCTTTGCTATACTTTTGGCATATGTAAATAAATTATTTCTTTCTTTCTCTTGTAATATTGCTCTATTTTTTTGTTGCTGCTGTTACAAACACTATTTCTGCTAATTTGAAGTCATATGTCTCGAAAAAGAAAATTCTTTCAAGTTTTGCAAGTCAGCTTTATAAAGCAAATCCCAGTATTTTAGGCGCCCTTTATTTAAAAGTTCTTTTCAATGATACTTGGTACCTCTTTTTAGCGATATTACATCACAAGATTATTGTACCGCCTTTTGACATGAAGCTGTCATATGGATGCATTGGTCCAACAAGTTTACGCGTCATTTACTCGACCCTTACAATTAGCAAGTGCAACAAGGCAATGATTTTGAATAATTATTTTGTTGGCATTAGCGCGTTTACGATCTTCTTTTTTTTTTTTGCGTTGTTTATAATAAAAGTATTTGAGAAATCTTCATCGCGTGTCCACACTCATCGCCCCTCTAATTCGGACGTAAGCTCTATCTAAAAAACGATGTTAGAGATTTATTTGCAGCCCAGGTGAAAATTCGCCTTATCTGATATTCAAATACATGTACAACTTGTGGTCCAGTTATTTATGAATTTATTTAAGAGCCCAGCTAACGTCACCATTCGCTCAGATCCTCATTTTCAGCGCATAAATCGTAGTTTTAACATTTTTTTTCCCTTTATCATATTTTTTAATGATCATTGTTAGTATGTAGGAATATATATGCATAAAGATATAATAAATAAAACTAAATGGAAAATAAAACAGGCAGAAAGGAACAAGACATATATCATTTTGTTTTGTTTTAAGGATATTTTATTTTTGATCAGTGTAAAATGGGATTACTCTCATATGTTTCTCAAAGAGTTTCACTTGTCTTTTTAAGCTTTTTTCCTTTTTTTTTTTCCTTTTTACAAAAGTAATCTCTTTTTTCTTCACTCGTTTACCAGTAAAGCGAAACAATGGAACGCCCAGTATCTCTCAAGTTATCACATCCCATGTATATGGATACATCTGGTTTAAGCGAACCAGCTACTACCGTGATTCCATTAGATGACTCCAACCAAATGTTATTGCCTTCTCAGACAAATAATGAAAAAGGTAAATGTGATGATAATTTCCCAAAAAAAAAAAGAGAGAGAAAGGAAAATAAGAATTAGCATGTAAATGCTAAAGATGTGAATATTTAAGAAAATACCGATGGCTTACCGGGCTATTACCAAATCAGTGAGAAGACAGCAATAAATCCAAAAGGTGACGAATTTAGCTTGGATTATTTGGAGAATGCTAAACCACCCAAGAGAAAGCTCCCCTTTTTAAAAAGACACTGCCTCACTCGCTGGCTATGCTGTACTTGCTGTCTTCCACCTTGCTTAGCCTACGTTTGCTGGTTCATTTTTATTGGTATTATCATTTCTATGATTGTCATTGGAGCCATCCTTAGTACATTTTCTATCCCCCAAGTCAGTTTTATCAATGCTGAAACAGTCCAAGCTGAAGGGCAGAGTGCTGTACAGGCTATCCAACGTACATCGAATGGCTTTACAGTCCCTTTGAAATTAAACTTGAATGTGCAGAACCCCAATCCTGTTGATATTAATCTGAACAACATCAAAGCAACGGTAAAGTATCTCATACATGTAACATTTCCTTTCCTTTCTTCTAAAAACGTATATAATATATAGGGCTATCATCCTACATCCAATGGAAACCAAGTTCAAGTTGGAACGGGACATCTCGATTCCATCGATATTCCTAAAAATAGTAATATCAATTTTACTTACCCATTCAATATTGAATACGATCCAGCCGATCCCAATGCCAACACATTACTCCTTACCCTCATACAAAAATGCGGATTTACTGGCGAACAACCATCCAATCTTAATATTAAATATTCCGTCAAGTTTGCTGCAAAGGTGCTCTTTGTCGCTGTAAACCCCACCATTGCTGAAAGCGTTGCTATTGCTTGCCCTATTCAGGTAACCAATTCTTCTATGATTTTTTTTAAAAAAAAAAATATTCACATTTATTTGTAGAGGGAACAAATTGCAGAGTTTTTACCAGATGAATTCAATGGAATTGCAGGAGTCCTCGCAAATATTGGCACTGGATTATCAAGTGCCTTTGGCAACGATGCACTTGATGGTTTAAGAGACATTTTTAGTCAGTTGACAACTTAGATCCAACAAACAATTAATCTCTCTTGGAAGTAAGGAAATTCCCTGTGTAAATAAGGCACATGTAAATTATTGCAAATCATGAATCATCTTCGTACATAAATATATTTTTCTAAAAAAAAAATCAATACAAAAAGTAGTTAATTTATTATTGATGACAAAGAAAACAAAAATCTATTAAATTACTAAAGAAGAAGGGAAAAAGGATGAATGTGTATGTGCTGTCAATATACATTTTAAATGAAATAGAAGATGAAAAAAAAAATGACTAATGATCTTTTGTGTTTTGACGTGATGCGGTGGTACGTGCACTTGTAATGGAGCCTGTTGAAGTCATTCTACTTCCGGGTCGGCTTTCGTCCATCCTGGAATAGGAGCGAGGAGGATATCCGTAAGGCGTGTTCACAGGCATCATCATGGGCATCATTGCATATCGGGGATCCATCATGGGCATCATTCTAGGATCCATCATAGGCATCATGCGTGGATCTACCATGGGCATCATTGGCATCATATTACCATACGGCTGCTGCATGTACTAAGTAAAGATAAAAAAAAATTAATCTTCTCTATTAAACATATTTCACTAAACAAGATTACCTGCTGCATCATCATTTGTTGTCTTTGCTCCAATAGCATCCTTTCTTGCATCATGGCCTGTTCTTCTAACAGTGTTGTTTTATGAGGCATTCCACTAACACGAGGGCTTGGTTTCTTTTGAGCCAGAGGTTGATATTTTAACCTTGTATTATTTTCCATTCTTTTCGCTGAACTGCGTGGGGAATTGCCTAATCGATCTTGTAAACTATGTTGATTAATATAGGTGTCAGCAATGGGTACATCGTCGTCATCGTCGTCATCATCATCATCAATGGCACTGCGTCCATCCCCATTCATAACACTAGCAGCGTAAAAAGGAGCTTGGAATGAATCTCTGCTACTAAAGAAGGTTTCACGGTGTGCTCCACCCATCATATTTGGGTCAACAGAAGCAGTTTCCCAATTAGATTGGCTGCGAGATGGAGTATAGTCTGACTCATGGATAGAAGTTGTAGAAGTGTACATCGGCCACTGGTTATTGATGGGAGGTCTTGTGTGCTTTTGATTTGATTGTTGTTTTTTGGTCATGGGAGCTTTGGCGGGGTTTTTGCTCAATTTGCCATCTGGTGATTGAGATGATTGACTTACTAATGTTGTGTCAGATGAAGTATAAATGCTACTGGACAGGCTAGTATGGCTATTGTTAGATTCAGCTTTTGGTCCAAATCTGCTGCTGCGTTTATACTGATTGGTGTTTTGGGAATATATTGTGTTTGCTTGTGAGGGAACATGTTGATTTGATAATGATGATGTTGTTGCTGCTGCTGTTGCTTTTTTACAAATTTTGTTCGTGCTTTGCATGGGTTGTTGCTGTGTATTCACCATACCGATGCTATTTAGTATACTATCTGAGAATGTGGTATCTTCTTCTTCAGGCATCTTGTTCATCAATGGTAGCAACATGGGCACCGTGGCTGTCGAAGAAGCCTCCGAGATTTCTGTACTTGATTTGGAAGTTGGTGTGGTGACAATAGCAAGCTCTTGCTGCTTGCCTTCCTTGTTATTCTTCTTTTTACGCAAATTGAATACGGAATCGTCACTATCGCTATCATCGCCCTCTTCTACCTCTTGCTCTTCCTCATCGTCGTCACTCATATCACTAGCATAAGTTACATTTCTTAAAAGGGTAGGTGCTGATAAGCCATTCCTTAATGGGGCTGGCAACTTTTTTGCCCGTGATTTGGTTGAATCGTGAGACATCGAGCCAGTACCACTTGTAGTTGAGTGCACCGGCATTCTCTTTTCAGATGGGGCGGTGGTAGTGATTATAGGTTGAGTACTATAATCGTTATCATCAACAGTTGTCGTTATTACAACTGTGTCTTGTGGTGTTAGGGTTGGTATCTCGAGTTCGGGTATGTCATCAATATTAGGAACAGACGCAATTTTTTCAACTAAAAGAGAATTAAAAGCCTTTTTTGTATCCAATAGATTTGTTCCTTGCTTTACATTCACAGTAGAAGACTCGGACAGCTCGAGGAAAAGTCTACCACGTGTGGCGCGGTTCATTTGTTTACCGAAATCCAGTGACTCCTTGTTACTTGGGTCATTCAGCAACTGGTTTGGTCTGCCATAGAGCTTGAAAATGTCATAGATACCGACAAGCCACTGTACCAATTCGTCGGTAGTTGAAGTCATGATCAGGGCGCTGGAAGAGGGACTCACGAGAAGAGGCTGACCACCGTTTGATCTTGCTTTGTAGAGACTACCTTCGAGTTTAAACAGCGTTGCTCTCTGGATGAGCTTGGGCGATTCTGGATAAACAGTGTAAGCTTGTGCTACATTTGTTAAAGTCATAACAGGGCGTTTTGCTTTTTTGGACTCATAAAACATAACCTGACCCTGAGTTTGAACAATTTTTTTGCTGAAGAGGCTTTTCTGAATGAGTTTGTCCGAGACCACAGCCCAGAACTTCTTCCATCCTGTTGCACCAGGGAATCTTACTTGCACAAAGCCTGACATCCGTTCCAAGTCGTATTTAGTTGATGGTGCGGAATGCATGATTTTAGATTGATAAAGAGGACGAGCCATAAACACGTAGGTATAAATTTCTTGAATGCGGGCACATTCAAAGCAGGAGAGACGAATGGCCTTTACCCATTGTTCTAGGTCCTGCGCACTGGGCGCTTGTAAAAGGTAGCGATTCGCACCGGCAGAATTGAGAGAAAATAAATTATTTCTTGTTTCAGCAGTTAATTTTAATTCAATGTTTACAGTCGAGTCGGTAATATTAATATATTGAGGCATAATGTCCCTCCCTGCAGCGGAAGCATCCCATAAAGTTAATACTGGTCCACATAGCTCCACATACCACTTGTTCCACTGGCGGGTATTGTAAGCAGCACCGCTCGAGGTGACATCGTTTCGCTTCTCTAGGTAACCTTCGGCATAGACTTTGTTATGGTAGGCATCAATCAGTTGCTGAATACTAATAAATTCAGGTGGAATAGCGTTGTCGGCAAAATTTTGCGGGGCTGGTTTAACGAATCGTGCAGGTCGTTTATTATTATTCTGTACCATGTTGCGGATTGCTACAGGCTTTTTTATTGGGCTATCTGAGATGGACATTGTATTTGAAGCAAACTGAGAACTGTCTTTTATGTACGACTCTGGTTCTTTTGTCATTCGACCTAAATGCTGAGAAAGAGGTCGATGGTCTTCTTCGTCATCGTCATTAGGGACATCTGCCTTATGCCAATCTGGTTGATTCAGGCCATATTTTTCCAAATATAATAAATGTGAGCGTCTCCGTGTCTCTAAAGAGGATTTTCGAGCTTTGGAAGAAGTATCTGACGGACTAGTGTATTCAGGATCACTTCTCTTATCGTGCCTGAACTGTGAATGACCTGACATTGTTCCTAGTACGTCTCTATGTTATTTATTGGTATTATTATATTAATTATAATAATTAAGTGGTAATAATGTGTGAGTGTGTGATTAATTTTTATAAGGAAATAAAAATTATGTATTAAAATGGCCAGATAAATTATAATTAGTAAAAAAATGGCATTAAAACTAATGGACGCGAAGTGCCTTACCACAGCAATTCTAGTATTGAAGGTATTGAATGAAAGAAGAAGTGGGTATTTGCTTATGTGACAATGGAAGAGGAAGAGGAATAGAAATCCAGGAAAGAAAGTAAATAAAAGCGAAAGAAAAAGAGAAGAATTAAAAGAAACACAAAGTTGCAACAGTTACTGTTTTAAGTTTAAAAGGCAGAAGTTATTGTTAGATATATTACTTCGTAGCACACGTGATGGAAAGTGTAAATGAAGTGCCGAGTTTTGGTCGGATCGCGTTGACGTATTTTGTTTTTTTGTGCTGTTTTAGGAAATTATCAGCTGCTTTTGAAAAGAAAAGTATTATTAGTAAACTTCCAAAAATAAAAAGGCGGTTTAAAAAGTGACATTTGCTACTGCATGCTTGGATCAGGATTTGACAAATTATGTTGCTACATTTACTCTAATTGTTTTATTTTGTTTATTTGTTTACGCATGATGCTGCTTATATTGCACTAGATTGAACATCATCATTAGGGATGGTCAGTCTTTGTTAAGATAACCAATTACCCTTGATTTGTGATTAGGTAATGAATGAATTAACCAGTCATTTTAGGAATAACATTTCTTAATCCAATAATACTAAATGTTGATATACTATAAACCTATCATTTTCATACATCATCTCATTTGACTATTTTAAAAAGAGAGAAACTTAGAGATGTATTTTCCTTTCTGTTCAAGCAATTTATAAAAAAAATTCCGCTGATATTTTTTGCCTCTTCTTAATGGCTTTTTATAGTAATTTACTACTGATATTCATATGGTGGTGAATGAGATTATTCGTTTATAGTTATAGGATTCTATATTGAAATCACACAAGATATTAGCTCTCTCTCACTCTCTCACTTTATAAAATTACTCTAAAAGGCGCGTCGTCCCCTTCTTAATAAAAACAACAGCTTTTCGTAATTTTTTGTTTTAGATTGATATTCACATTATGTGTAAGAGTTTGGTTGATCTCTAACCAATCAACAAAGGTATTCATGATTATGTTGATGATCAAAAATCTATATTTAACCAAATGGTATTACATGGAATATTATTTGAGTCACCTTACCATGGGGTTTTTCATCGAAATAGCACAAAAAAACAGAAAAAAAACCTTAATGCTATGAATCAATTAACTTTTATGGAAAACGTAGTTCTGATGGAGCTCGTTGATTACATTTAAAAAGGTAAAAATGGATAATCAACCGCCGTTTTTTTTTTCTTTTTTGTTCTTACGAAAGTCAAACGCAGGAGTTTATTGATTGACTTTAAGGAGACGTTTATCTGCTAAACTACATAAAAATAAAAATTTATAAAATATACATCAGTTACAGTTAATTGTGTAAAGATAATCAAAAAGGGTTTGATATCAGCCATCAATCCTGAATAATAAGACTAAAATAATGATGTGCACAATTGTTAATATTTGGAAATAATATGAGCAACAATAAAAAAAAAAACACACACACATAAATTTATGCTTACATACAAAAACAAACACAGTTATATTTTTTATTCGATCATGGCGATCAAACCATTTACAAAAATCAAAATGGAGAATATGAAACGATCTTGTTTGGTTTTTATAGTTTTAAGTGATGGGAACACTCATCATTGCTACAATTTAAGGTTAACATTCAACATACCTTTGTGTAATGTAAAAAAAGAAAAGGTTGCCATTACAAGCAAAAATAGTAAAAAAAACGAGTACCAGGTATTACGATTTTAAAAACTCTTGTTGAATTCGCAGGGATTGCTTTTCCTAATATTTTTGGAACGTTACTTTGAATAATTTATTTTTAAAAACAGTCAAAAGGTGCTTGAAAAAGCATAAAACGAAAAAGGTAAAAAAAAATTTTTTATAGAAAAAGTTTTATTTTTGGTTCTCGTGCTTTGGTCAAATAAAACTATTTGTGGAGTACTTATCCTTTTTTACTTTGTTTTGTTTATTTTCTCTCTTTTGTTGTTCCTAAAATTGTGGTTAAATAAGGGTAAGCGTTGTTCTTTCCTGGTAAAATAGAAGGAATTACAAATGACATGAATCGCTTAATGAACATTGTTTTATGAGATATTAATATTATTATTTTTTGACACGAACACTTAATAAAATAAAATATGAAAACTAATCGCACTCATTACACATTGTAACAGTCTCCCCCTCTCCCCTCTTTTTTTAACTGGCTCCTTTTCTTTTTTTGTGAGGAAAAAAGGTCAAAAAATCTCGGTTTTCTTCAGCCTGAACTTAAACAAAACTGAAAATCTGAAATCTGAAATGCTTTTAAAAAACCTTAATATTATGATTTAATAAAAATAACAGCTATTACTAATAAAAGAAGGCCATTTTAAATGAAAGTGAGACCCACTGATTCTGAAGATGAAAGTCCTGCCTTGTTGAATAAATTGTTCTAGGGCGCTGTTTCAGATTGAAAGAACTTTATTATTTATGGAAATGCAAGATGTGTACATATTACCTGTAAATGTTATATGATGTTTTTTCTTGTTATAAAACTCGCTTTCTTTCTATTTATTTAATTCACATGGTAATATTAATATTATTAACCAATTAATTTAAAATATAAATGAATCCTTCGCTTCGTTGTCTTTATGATTTAATTGTTTAAAATGCTGTTTATTATGAAAATGGCATACCGCGTATCCTCTTTCAACTGATTCTTAACCTTGATGGGTCTGACTGTACTAAGCACCGGGGTTGTAATTGATCAGAGGATCATATGGACGTTTATTTTTGTTTAAACTTAAGTAGCAATATCCATAAAGGGGGTATTCTCATTTGCCACATTAATTATAAAATAGAATATAATGTAGAATTAGTAGAAAACATTGCAAGTTCTTTGTATGCCTCATACTGTTCAAAAATAACCTTTATGCCAAAACTCTTTAATTAAACCATATACATATTTAAGGTGTAGTGAAACCGAGTTACCAAACTTTAATACGAAAGGATACTTAAAATATTTACATTCAGTAAACTCAACAAACATACCATGAATTATATAACTTATGCCTATATCGCTTTAAAAATAGGGGGAAAAAAAACTTCATCAAGTAGGTATCCAGATATAAAATTGTAATATTACACCGTTAGATTCGGCCAGCGTTGAAACTCGATGAGAAAAAGCATATTAGGAGACGCGTTTAATTAAAGTTTATTATTCACACAAAATGAGATCACTATACTTTATGAATAGCTTCCCCAGTAGCATGAAACTATCACATTGGGAATATTACGTCTATTTTACCCTACTAAGACACAATAATCATATAAAAAGTACCACGAATAAGTTTTTTTAACTAAGAAAATCCTCCTTCAAAATAATCATACGTGATAATGTAAGTTATATTACAGGAATTACAACAAATATAAAAGTACAAAGGAACTGATTTTTATTTATATATCATTATACCAAGAGAAGATGATTATTATACACTAAAATTTGGACACTCTCACATTGGAAATGAAGATATTCTGCATTCGCATCAATTACCGGTGATGGTTTAAGAACAGAATGCATTGCGTAATTTGAATACTGATAATGAGCTGCTTTATAGATCGGCTCATTGCAAGGTGCTCCATAGTAGAGTGTTTTACTGTTTCCAACAGTTACCTTCAAGCACTGACTATTGGTAATGATTTTTACAAGAGAAAAACGTTGATCTGGTAGAGAAAGAAGATCCTTCATACTGTTCTGAGTTAAAATGAGTTGATCCAATTTTGGGAAATGGCGACGTGATAATTGCAATAAAGAGTTGCCTATTATTTCGGTTTTATATACCACTAAACTTTTCAAGTTGGATTGGTAGCAATTCCCTTCTCCATCTCCCTCCGAAATAATTGATAATTTAGGACATGATAAACAAAGTGTGTCGAGAGACTTGGGTAGATCCTTGATAACCACTTTTGTTTCCCCAAATGTTGCAGAATATATATTAAACTGGTCTTGGTGTCCACTGTTTACATTTTTTGATGAAATTTCCAGCCCGAGTTTCTTAAGCTTGTCGATTTCTTTGAACACCTCCAAGTTTACTTGAGGAGAATTATGCAGAAAAAGTGTAACTATATTACTAGACTTGACTAATTTAATAACGTTACAAAGCAGCAACTCGTTTGATAATAGATTAAGTGCCAAGTTCTTTAAGTGTGTTGTTCCATTTTCTTTCAATACATTAACGATATTAGGTATTTCAGTACATGTGTCGACCTTTAGGGTAACCAAGTTTTGGATTGGAATTATGGGAGGAATAATAGATTTCCAGGCATCGTCCTTTTGGAGTGCTGTTACTGCTAGATGCTTTATATTAAGATACTTGGAAGCTATAAACTTTACAAGTTCTCCATTATCCAGTATAAAGGTATCAGCGTTTGTGACTAACAGTTTCTTCACTGACTTGACGGGTGGGGTAATTGGGGCATTTACAGGCTCCAAATAGATTGCACTGCAATGGTCTAGTACTAACGTATGGAGACGAGTAACATAGGTATGTAACATATTCAAATCATGAGAGCAAAGTTGAAACCAATGGAGTTGCAGTATCTGTAAATTAGGCGTATTTTTCAAGCTAGATATAACATGGCTGCACGATTTTGGTGTATAACGGTCATGTCCTAGTACAAGCGACGTGAGCTTTTGAAATACACCCGTATCCAAAAACTGGTAAGCTCCATTATAGACTTGCATATTGATAAACACCTGAAGGTGCTGGTGCCACCCTAAAAAGGATTCCACTGCTCTTTTATCATACATAATTTGGTTTTGACGACGATATTTATATTCGTCTGCAGGTATAAAAACAAAGTATCTAAGATTTGGAAACAACTTTGCAACCGACGGCAATGGTTGATAGTGGCAAAGCATCAGTGATTTGCAGGCTAAACTGATATCTCGAGATGATTCAATGAATGCACAGAATTCGGGCTTCCCTCTAATAGTAATAGTTTCCACGTCTAAACCAGAGCTTAGGGTTTGGTTCCATAAACGACATACAAGCTTGCATTGTTTTTTCTGCTCATAGTGCATGCTTTTGAAAACAACTTCAAGAAGACAGGTTGGTAGTTTATCAATGAAATTCATGTAACAACAATGATAATAGAAATGGAGAGAGAGAAGAGAGAAACAGGTCTAGAATGCTAACTGTCTTTTTATATAGCGATTATGTCGTCAGTCACTCACAAATATGATATATTAGCTATTTTCCTTTTTCGGGTTCTTATCTTTGTTGATACTACATTTTTGTACTGGTAAAATCACTCAAAAAGTAGATTCCTAAGATAAAGCATGTTATATTGTATTTAAGTTCAAAGGATTTCTCGAAATCACACGAAGGCTATCTATATGCATTGACAACCTTTTAATTATAGAAGTTATTATTTTTTCAACAACATCACATACGTGCCCCATTTTTACTTGACATGAATCGATTTCAAATAAACCAAAGTAAAATAAAATTTGACTATTTTATTATTTCTTCATATAAAAACCACGTTCATTATGATTACTTTCAAGCTAGACGTAGTAAAAGTATTTGTGCCAATGATATCCGTATAATTTATTTACAAGTTTTGGTTTGTACAACAAGTGTCCGCTTCTGATTGGAAATTTTTAGCAAAACTACCAAAACTCCAATCTGCTGATGTCAACTCTACAAACGCATCCACCCAATAACTTAACTGCCCAGGCGTCTGCTTAAATTCGGCTGCGGCTGTCTTGAGAACATTGTTGGTAATATATTTGAAGCGACTGAACTCGGTTACAATGTCACTAAAGGGCCCCAACTGTTTCTTTGCAGATTTGATGATATATTTCTTCAAGTCTGATGAAACGGTGTTGTTGCTGAGCTCGTGATTGGCGTATTGAACAAGTGGGTTGAAATGAGTCTCGAGTGAATTAATAAAGTTGGTTCTTGCCGCAGTGATAGTATAAACGGTATCATAGCGCACACTTTCCATTGGAACACGGAGCTCACCAGCCATATTCACTGCATCATCAAACCTGTTATTTGCATGCTCCATCAATTTGCTGAAATTGTACGAGTTGAGTATAAAGAAATCGTCCACTTTCTCTTTCAATTGCTTAGCGTCGTGTTCTAAGCTATCGTGAGAATTGATATCAGTTAAAATAAAGTCCTGACTGGCATCATAAACAGATTTAAAATTATATCGCGTGTTTTCAAAGTAATTTTCCAACGCCTTTGAAGTAGCGGCTATCCATTCCACTGTGTCATCACGTACTTTCATAGCGAAGGGTCTCGAGTTGAGGGAGGAGTGAATTGTTTTTGCGATTTGACGTCGACGGGTAATCGAATCTTGCTTCCAACAAGAGACAGGATAAACCCAGGCAGGTAACTTTTTCGTCACGGTAAACACAATATCATCAATTGTGTATCGTGTTGAAGGTCGTTCACTATTGTTTTCTGCCATTTCGTTTTTGGCATTTCTGATCATCGCGTGAATGTAGCTGTTGTAATCCGAGATCTTTTGTACCAAATCTGTGATTTGCTGTAAGAATGCATTTTCAGTAGACACTGGCGAGGCAAGTGGGTCAATAGGTTCTTGAGCTGATACCTTTTGTTTTTATAAACAAGTAATAAATAATTTTAATATATAGTATCATTGATGTTGTTTTCAATGGACTTACAGCAAATATAGCCGCCACAAAGAGCAGCAATTTAAATAAAAGAGAAGTTTTCATCACTCTACAAAGGGAAAAGTGAAAAATAAAAACACCAAAAAGAGGAGAAGGAGTGAAAAATATAAAAATGGGCTATTTTAAATAGTAGTCGGAAACTCAATCAGTTCATTTGCGATTCCAACTTTTGTGTAACCGTTAGCATCTTTTGGATTAACAGTGATGAATTTAAGCAACGGAAAAGACTGATCTTAATAAGCAATAGCGATAGTAAATGCCTGTAATGCTACTACTTGTACCATTAATGCTCAATATTTACACAAGAAAGAGGTAAACTCCTTCGTACTATATTTGTTTAGTGAATAGGCGACGCCCTCGTTTACGCAATGATGATGCGTTGTTGGGTAATTTGGTATTAATTTTCGATCGATTTACTCAATTCATTTATAAATATAAAGCTTAGTACAGCTAATTAACCCAAAGAAACCTCAGATTGGACTGATCGCATTTAAAAGAATATGTGCATGTTTTAAAATACATGGTGACATCAAGATATAATGCACTTTGAGTTAAAATGTTTAGAGACAAAGTAATGGGTTTCATATTATGAAAAAAACTTTATATAGACCAATTATATTTCTCGATGCAACCATTCAGATGATGGATCATTATGTAAGCACAACTAGCCCTCTTGTTTAAAATTTGTACCAACCCAACATCTGCAATTTGTAAAGAAAGAGGGCTGCTACTAAAGCGCTTGTAAGGAGAAGGTTTATTTTAAGGACTTTTATTATTAAATACGACTTTGCTATCTCGAACTTTGATGGATGGATTTGCTTCAAGTGCTTTAATACATTCATTGTCTTCCTTTCTTTCATGATGTGTATAAATAGATGGATGGCTTTGTTAAAATTTGGCTGAATAACCAAGTAATACCAAAGATTTACAAGAAAAAACATTGTTGTTTTGTTTGTTGATTTTTGTCTTTTTTAAGGAAAAATGCTTAAAGGATGCGATGTTTGAATAGAGATAAATCCGATTCTATTTGAAATGGTGGGGCATACAAGTAAGCATAAAGTCGAGTGATAAAATACCACTAGTTTGAGTGTTATCTATTAAGAAAACAAACTTTTCGATCACACTTTAAAGACTCAAGACAATCTGTAAACTGTTCCCCTTATTTGACACTCTTTGATCTGATGTTTTATTAATAATGAAATAATAATGAAATGAAAAAGGGATCAAAGTTGACCTTTGAGTGCATCACGTGTTTGTGGCGGGAATATTTAAATGATTCAAACAATCGCCCAATACTCTTATTTTTTTTGTTTTTTCTTTATCGCTTTTACTATTTTTATTGAACATAAGCAAAAGTAACCATGGAAACGGAATCTAGCGCTCCACCCATTTGGCTTGACCAAACGCCTATTAAAGTCGATATAAAGGAAACGAGATCACCAAAGCATCAGTCTTCTCATTTGACAACAAGCTCAAATGACACTGACTTTACAGCAACAACCACAAACACAACCACCGAAATAGACTCTATCGTCACAACGCCTTCCCTTCTGCCTCGTAACTCTCAGCTCGACTTACAACACATGGTCGTAAGAGACTTGGCCTTGAGAAAGCAATATGAACAGCGCCCTGAAAAAGTCCCGGACGTAGCTGTTGAAATGGAAAAATGGTTTGCTTTGACTGATAGGTAAAAGCTGGAATATAAAAATACAACGCATAGATAATGTATGTAAATACGAAAAATGCTCTTCTCTTTAGATATGGATTTTTGGATGAGGGAATCAATGAGCCGACAGCAAAGTAAGTTTATAAAGACGCAAGGAGCTATAAATATTCATTGTCGCGAGTTAAAAATAGACAAAAAGAAAAAGAAGTTGAACGGGCTGAAAAATGGGCTAAAATGTCGCATGCAAAAATGATCAATCATGAGAGTGCATTTGAATTTGTTTGGTCAGAAAAGGTAAATGATAGAAAAAAGGGGTGATTTTATATTTGATTTATTGATTGTTATTTTTATTATTAGTTTAGAAAAAGGGTTTACAAAGGCATACCTGATTGCTGGAGAAGAGAAGCATGGTAAAATAAAGAGAAATATTGTGTTGTGATGCTATTTATAAATTATGTGGAAGGGCTTATGCATAGTGTTTAGGTATTTTCTGATTACAGATCGTTTAAAAAATGCAGTAAAAGATGCTGGGTATAAAGAAACTTATCAGGTAAATAATATTTGTAATGAGTGAGGAGAGAGGGCTATTTTTTTTTTGTCTTTTTTTGTGGGTATTAAATAAGGCGTGTGTATTAAAAATATTTAATAAATATGTTAGGAATTACTACAAAGAGAAACAAGCCATGAGCGTCAGATTGATTTGGATATACCCAGGACGTTACGTGATCATATCATGTTTAAGCAGCGCTATGGATCAGGGCAAGTTGGTTATAAGGTGAAAAAAGTAAAGGATGGTTGCTTATGAATTGTTAATAGCCAGCGTGCATTGTTTAATGTGCTTCGTGCCTTTGCAAATTACGACGAGGAGGTCGGCTATTGCCAAGGAATGACCAATATAGCCGCCACCCTATTGATGTACTGTGAAGAAGAGGTATTTATAAATTCTGTTTTTTTATAAAAAAAAATTATATATATCTATATATTCTACATGATACAGCTTGTGTATGTACATATATATATACCTTTTTTAATGTTTGTTTTTTTAAAAATAATAACGATAATAATAAAACTGAGGTGATTTTAGAAAGCTTTTTTGATGCTTGTTCATATGTTCTTGCGTGATAAACTGCATAACTTGTACATTCCTGGATTTCCTAGCTTAATGGAGAGTTTTTTTATCCAAGAAAAATTGTTGCGTAGATATTTACCTAAACTTTTAAAACATTTGGTAAGTGCAAGAATGTGACATTTAAGATTGATTTCAACTATTCACCTTTAAAAATGATTAGACGGAATTGGGATTATCCAGCGATGTTTATTCCACGAGATGGTATATCACTTTGTTTACCGGAGGCGTCATAAGGTATCATACTTTATTAAGGATATGGGATGCTTATTTCCTATGTGGTTACGATATATTCTTCTTCGTTGCTGTTGCTTTACTAAGTACTTATGAAAGTAAGTAGCTGATTTATTATTATTATTTTTACGGATGACAGATTTTAAATTATTTTATAGAAAAATTACTAGCTTCTGATTTGGATGTTTGTATGGAAATACTTGGTTCAACAATGTCTGTCCCGGACGATAATAAATTCATGAGAACCATCGAAAAGCTCTATGCAAAGAATGCACGAATGAATACCATTGCTAATTTGCGAAAAGAATACCAATCTAAACACTAATAATGTAATCTATCTATAACCTCCCTTATTAATGTATCTATCATCTCTTTACTACATACATCACTTATTATTAATAATCTATTACTGTTGCTATAATTTCTGTATCTTGAAATACATCTACTTTTAACAATAAAATGTTAACCTTGATCGACAAAGACCGGGAATTTTATCACCCATTATTTCACTATGACGTTTGTGCATATTTTTATTCTCCATTTTGAATTAGCCTGCTCTCAATAGTTTTATTTACGACATATCCATTCATACACACAAAAACATTTCCATATCCCATTGCTTGAATCACGTAATTAAATTGACAGGATACACTTATATAGATGATTGATCTCCGCTTGAAAGTATTCAACTTATTTTCATGCTACGGAATTCGCGACATTGGAAGGAGATGCATGAAAATATTCTTGATCGAATGCATCATATCAATAATAACGTATTCAATCGAATATAAATAGGGATTATCTATTAAAGGTGCAGCAAAAAAAAAAGGATGTCTAGATGGCGTATGTGATTATAAGAAGGCGCATAGGCAGGACAAACTAATATACTGTCTTTTTCAAGAAAATGAGAACAAGTTTCAAATTGTTGAGAAACATTTTCAAATTATTGAGAAAAAGGAGAATAATTATTGAGAAAAGGTTGATGAGAAAAAAGGGAAGTTAAGAGAGGTGAAGAGATTGGTATTAACCCAAGGCATGATATTAAAATAATGGAATATAGTACGTCTGGCTCGCCAGAACCTACACCCTCAGGTTCGTCAACATTGAAAGCAGAGAAATTTGTTTTGGGTCTCAAAA
>VCJG01002423.1:0-12841 GCA_024140375.1 Backusella westeae | reverse complement strand
AAAAAAAAAAAAAAAAAAAAAAAAAAAAAAAAAAAAAAAAAAACAAAACAAAACAAAACAAAACAAAACAAAAGTGAAAATGGCTCAAAACTGTAGCTATCAACAATTTTATATATCAATTCTATTTATTATTTGTTGTATTAGTTCATTGTAAATGTATCTATTATAAACCATGTTGTCACCTATAATAAATACTAAAATAAATAACCAAACAAATAAATATCATATTTTACTTTCATTTTATACAAATGGTTCCTGACAAGATTACATTTCTAAGGCAGACTGACAAACCAAAAACAAAAGACGTTCAGACTCCGTAGGGAACGCCTAAAAAAAGTGGTAGAGTTACATTTTTTCAAAAAAAAGTACCCTTTATAAGCTTGGAGTATGTCTTGGATAACTAGTTCTTAAAGTGAAATCAGCAGAAAAAAAAACACAGTTACTCCAACTAATGATTAGTGGCAATCTAACACTTGTGCCGATAAAGATTCACTACTCTATTCAAACCTGTAAGTGTTACTAAGAAAAAAAAATCACTCAAAATAAACCACTTATTTTTATCTGCTCTCGCTCTCGTTTATTTGCCTTTGCCTCTTTTTGAATAAATATAAATATTTATAATAAAAATAAGTTCCTTTATTTACTTTTTATTCATATTTTCATTTTAGCTTTTGAACAACTTTATCAATAAATTAGAACTGCGCCTATTCTTTTAAGACTTACTTCTTTTATCTTAGAATTGGTTTTGTAAAAACATGCCTAACAATTCAATTATATTAAAATTAAAGGTAGCAAAAAAAGAGATATTTACCATTAGATAAGTATTTTTATTATAGTCATCATGTATCTCTGTACCAATATACATGTATAAATGATTGTAAGAAACAAAACCAAGGTAATGATAAAGAACACTGTCAAGATTTCCTTATTTGTTAAAAAATTCGATTAACCTCCAAAATGCTTTTTTGTTCATTTCTGTTTTTTTTTATTGAAGGGATTTAAAAGATTGAAAATGTCAACAGGATTGGCAAATGATAAAGTGTTCAGCTGGTCTTTGAGTACAGAGTGAAATTTAAAATATCAGAGCACTAGCTCAGTGAGCTTATCCAATTGATAGACTTTTGTAAGACAATGGCATTATTGAGAGACGTTTTCCAAAAACTGTGGGTGTTTTTATTTTTAATTGATAGTAGACCATTTTGTAAAGTATCACTCATCGAAACTTTATTGTTACTTTTGTGAATCACACCCATAGACTGGACTTTAAAACTAAAACGTTTATACGTTTTACAATGTTACTTCAGCTTTAAGTTAAATTTTTTCTCTTTTTTTCCATCCCTCTTCCTCCTTGCTTTTTTATATCATACCTTTTACTTTTAATGTGTTTTTTTTTAGTCGATTAAATAAAAACTTTTAAAAATTAAATCAAGGTGGTGAAATAACAATTCAAGCAATTTCCCGCATTATTTTTTGTACAACTTGGAGGTTTTGAGTGGAGATCTAACCATTATTGTAACGATGAATATCTTTCAATAAAGGATGGATAGAGATATAAAATATTCTACCACGTGTCAGAGTCTTTTCATTTATGAAAGTATTTTCTTTTTGTGCCCACCTTTTGCTTCTTTTTCTCACTTTCGTTCTTTTTTTTTTTCTTTTTTTTAATCTTTTCATATATTTATTTATTCTTTAACCTGGAATGGAACCAGCTAATAGACGATCTTACATAGAACATGGAGGTTGGTGATAACATTTTTTTTTTCAAAAGAATCAGCTGTTTATTCCATACATTTATTATTTTTAAATTGAAATTTAATGATATAAACTCTAATAAATAAAAATTTAGATTCTAGACGACCATCCCTAATGCCCTCACGTATGTAATATATTACCTTACTTTTCTTATTTAAACAGAAAAAAGAAAAAGAAAGGCTCACAAAACACTGAACTTTTTTTTAGTCTCAAGTAATACCCGAAAAAAAGGCAAGCTATTTGCAGCAGCAGAAAGAGGAAATCACAAAGCACAATTTCAAATCGGCTATAAATACGCGACTGGTGATAATGTAGTACAGAACTATAAAAAAGCCTATCAATGGTATTTCAAATCGGCTTTAAGCGGCAACAGCAAAGCGATGTTGAATATCGGAGTCCTTTACGAGCGCGGTAATGGTGTTGATCAAAACTATTCAAAAGCAGCCGAATGGTTCGCGAGGGCAGCAGAGAATGGACAGGAGTTGGGATATTATAACTTGGGAATCCTATATTATCGTGGCTCCGGTTTGAACACTGATTACAAAAAGGCATACGACTGCTTCATAAAAATTGCAGATAAAGGTTATAGCGACGCCCAATATCATATTGGTATTCTTTATCATTACGGCTATGGATTACCGCAAAGTCATAGTCAAGCTGCTGAATGGTATGCAAAAGCATTGGCGACAGACGACAACATTGATGCAAGAATCAGTCTCGGTATATTATACTACAATGGACTAGGAGTAGACCAAGATCATCACAAGGCGGCCGAACTATTAAAGGAGCCAGCAGAACAGGGAGATGAAGAGGCCCAGTATTATATGGGACTACTTTATAAAGATAGAAGAGAATCACGCGCAAGCTATGAAACCATGTTCAAGTGGCATCTAAAATCTGCCAAGCAAGGTTATGCCGATGCACAGAATTCAGTTGGCATGTTTTATCAGCACGGTCTAGGAGTTGAACAAAGCGATAGAAAAGCGCTTGCATGGTTTCAAAGGGCTGCAGATAGTAACAATGCAATAGCTCAAAACAATGTTGGATCAGTTTATCATAATGGATTAGGAGTAGAACGAAATTATAGACGAGCTATCGAATGGTATACCAAATCAGCTAAAAATGGAAACGTGACAGCTCAATACAACCTTGGCACAATATACGAAGTTGGTGGATATGGCATAAACGTAGATATTGATATGGCAATTTATTGGTATTCCAAAGCCTCAGATCAAGGCGATAAAGAAGCACAATTCAAACTGGCTCAGATCCATGAACGAGGAAGAGGCATACCCAAAAATTACGGAAAAGCACTACGATACTATATCGACGCCTCCAAGAACGAAAATATACCTGAAACAACAAGAAGAATGTCGATACAGCTAGAACAAGAAAACAAAGTCCTCAACTACTTTCAAAAGATGCAGCAAAAAGAAGCAAGGAAGCTCAAGATACTCTTAAAAAAGCAGAGCGACCTTAAATCTATCAATGGAAACCGCAAGGCTTTGGAACAAAAATTACAAGAGCAAAAACAAGCCTTTCAAAAATACAAAGAAGAAACCGAAAAGGATATTGAAATGCTGAAAAACCTTTTAGCAGAACGAGACAAACAAGGAGGAAATCCAGATAGAGTGAACGGCATTAGTGCATGGGTCGATCAAGTATCTTATTCACTATCCAAGGCGCAGATATCAGACAACTTCAATAGCGGCGAATACATGAATCGAGGCTCAGATAGTCTGGATATAGCAAGAACCAACATCAATGCAAATGTGAAAGCGTCTGATGGAAATAGATCCGAGAAGCTTGGAACCACCCGCACTGTCGAAGAGAATTTACGAGCAGACGAAAAGGATGAATGGTCATCTAAAGATTCTGATGAAAAATATAACAGAGCCAACATAGATCACGGAAGCTGCGAAAATGACCCCTATTATGATGATCCAAACGAAGAAGATTATTTCGATCAGTCAAACAAAGATTCGAGTGCTAGTGATTTAGACAGTTGGTACAACGATAGTAATTATGATAAACTTTACCAGTCCTTTTATGAAAGTAATGATGGAGAACATTATAAGCAATCAATAAAAAATAACTATAATACTTAAACCGTTTTAGACATAAAAAAAAACCATTATGATTTATCTTTTTTTCAGTGTGTTTCTTTGTGTATATACTTATTCATATTATAAGCTGTAATATTTACTAAAATAAGAATGTTGTTGGTTTTACTCTGACAGATGTATCTTGCATTATATGATAATCCAGGGGATGACATCATTATTGTAAAGATAAGGCTCCAACTTCTAAGAAATACAAATCAAGCCTACTCAGTACCATCAACAGTGCATGCTATTGGTAGTTGAACCGACCCTATTGAGTCACTCAGTCAGCAACAGATAAATAATATCAATCGTCAAGTAATAAAAACTTTAAAGAAATGGTACAAAGATAAATAAAGCGGTGGATGAACATTTATTCATTCAATGCGCATTTTGTGACAACCAAAGGACTATAATAAGTAAAGTTCAACCTGGAGAAATTGTTTTGATGAGAAATCCTGCTAATAATATCAGAATCAGTGGCGAACTAGATTTTAATTTGCATGGATTAGACAAGACGGGACACACTGTTCAAAAACCATCAGACAATGCTCCAGACGTACAATCTTTATTTTGAAGAAAAGTCACTTATGAACGAAGTAGACTCAAGCAAAGAGCAATAAAACTTGATTAGCTTTTACTTGTATGCGATGACACAGTTGCTTATTTGAGCAATGTCACATGAACAAAAAAAAAGTAGGTTTGTTAAAAGATTGTCAACACAGTTAACTTTCTTTCTTTCTCTTTCTTTCGCTTTCTTCTCTTTATCGTTAAATAAAATGGAAGCTTCTTGTACAGCAAAAAAAGACAAAGTTGAAACAGAAGAGAAATGTAATAAAAATGTTAACTGTTATTAGATTGTTACTTTGAAATTAATAGTTTGCACTCTCTACTTTATTTGACAGCCCCTTCGTCTATCCCTTCAAAACGACCAGCAGAGGATGACCTTGAACAAGAACCCGATGACGACGATGATGATGAATGTTCAGTTTGGACCGTTAAGACAGAGAGTAAATATAAACCTCGTTATGAAAAGGATTTTATCACTAACACTATGATTACCCCAAGGTTTGAAATATGTAAAAATTGGTTCAGAAGCCTCAACAGCTACTGCGGTTCCCGCGGGTAGTCAACTTCCAATGGCAATTGATTTACATATCGATCGAAAAGGCTTTTTTAAAAACCTTCGCGAGGCTCTACGGCCATTTGAACTTTCCACTTGGGAAAATGTAAATAGATAAATAATCAGAAGAAAAAAAAATTCATGCTGTGATTCTGATAAACTTATATTTTAGGACCATCTACTAAAATCAATGGGTGATGATGATCTGGTACAAACCATTATTGAAATCTGGAGGCGCACTCAACTTCAAAAACAAGTAAACAGAATGGAAAAGCCTACATGGTATAACTGGGTCCTTTTGGATATCTGCAGACGAATGTATGAATTACTTGCAAGAGACAACTATCTAACCTTGAAAGCAAAACTAGTTGAATCCTTGTCAAAAACCATTTACTGTAAATAGACTTGTCTATATAATAATGTATCATGATCCACTAATTCCACTGAATATATAGTTCAAAATAACTCTAAGGAGCTTACACAAGATGGAGTACCCTTCTCTGACTACCCTTTATTTGATCACGGCCGAGTAAGTCGAGTAGTAAAGATTGGCGCAAAGTTTACAGACGGTATTTGTGCATTTTCGGATGTCATTGACTTTATGGTCATTCTCAAAATGCCCAGCAAAGAGTTTGAAAGTTATTATTATCAGCTCCTTGATTCTAATCAGCTACTTACAGAAAGGATGGTGGTTTGTCAACGCATGTTCTTTAGTGCAAATCCTCTTGGACCATACCCCCCAAAAAGACGCATGGTTTAATATAGTCATGATTTTATGATGTTACCCACTATCTTTGACTTTTATATGCTTGCACTATCCATTTAAAAAAGAATAAAAAAAATGCATTTTATCTATTTGGCCGCTCTCTATACAGAAAGTAAAACATACGATAAATGCTGCTATTAACACATCAATGTAAAATACCTGCTCTTATTTGTTCAATCATTATTATTATTATTCATGTGTGATTATAGCTGTTTATTATCATTATTCCAGTTTTTATTGTTTATGAACCAAAGCAGGGCGTAGTAATGGAAAACTGATATAAATCAACAATTCACCTGTTTTGCTCACGCCATTTTTAATGAATGATGTTCATACTTTTAAAAAAAATTAAATAAAGTCGATTTATAATTATGAGCATCAGTTCTTATCTAAACAGAGGATGTTAACTTATAGGCCTTTACAATCGAAATATATCGAGTGATCTAGTGTGATCTAGATCTTTGATTGATAATAATAAAGATGATGTTGTATGTAAGGATTTTTGTTAACTAAAATTAGATTATCGGAATTGAATCGATATGAAACTTAAAACTATTGTTCATTGCAATAACAGATGTTTGTTCCTTTAATAAATAATGAGTTCATTTTAATCATTTCATAATAACTTGTAATATTAAATGTTTGCTGTAAACAAGTTGAATTGAAACAACTAACCAAAACCAGCTGTTCTCAAAAAGACAATCACTTTATTATAATAATTCTATGATCAATAAATCTATTAAATGGAAGACTTCCAAAACTGAGCTAAAAATAAAACAGAATGGTATTTTGTACATTGCTACTCTTTTCTTTACTATAAATAAAGATAAATATTTATATATTATCACCATCGATTCACTCAATTGTAAATTGTCTTGGGATAAAGTAGTAGTCTTATATATTCACGGCCAAAGCACAAGATATCAAGAATTCTAAGAATAAGAGCAACAGCTTATAAACTGGATCGCTCGATCGGGATATTTCTGCCGTATTTATTTTTAGAAGAGTGCATGGATTCCAACTCTGTAGTATATTTGAAAAATCATTCCATGTTTGATTTTATATATTTTATCGAGTAAAAGTGATGCAATTTACGCTATTAGACATCGATGGATATAAAAAGTTAACTCAAAAATAAGAGAGAAAAAGGGAAATTGCAAAATGAGCGTAAACTACATGTGTAGATTTGCTGACCCCAGATCGTGACGTCACCATTTTTATTCTTTCTCCAGCCAAGGTTGCTCGAATATATTTTTATTATTGTTATTTTTTTTTTGTCCTGATATACCAAGTCCCCCTCCCCACTCCATTTTCAGTAAAAAAAACTCCCTACTCTAAAGGATATAAAATGGCAACTGCACTTGGATTAAACATTGCAAAGAGAGCTTTGAGTGAGTTGAAAGCCTTGTAATATTGAACATTAAAAGTGTATTCATATTCAATTTTATTATTACAGTGACAGCTCCCAGAAGCGTCATCGCTACACCTTACCGCACCATGTCCACTGAAGTCGCTAGAAATATTGACGATGTTAAAGACCTTGCAGTCACCCCTAACAACAGTGCAGGTTGGATATTAATACAAAAAATGGACTGAATAGAGAAAAAGAGAGAGAAGATAATAATAATATTAACGTTATTGTTAGAATACGTTTTATCCACTGTCGATCGTGTTGTCAGTTGGGCCCGTGAAGGTTCCATTTGGCCCATGACTTTCGGTTTGGCTTGTTGTGCTGTTGTAAGTTGCATATTTTGACAATGTGGAGAAAATATCTTGGAATTATAAAAATGGAGACGAAAGCATGTTACTCATTTCAACAACCGGCAAAATAATAAATAGGAAATGATGCACTGTTCCGCCCCTCGTTATGATCAAGATCGTATTGGTATTGTGTTCCGTGCCTCACCTCGTCAGTCTGATGTCATGATTGTTGCTGGTACTTTGACCAACAAGATGGCACCTGCTTTGAGAAAGGTCTACGATCAGGTAAAGACGAAAAAGAATTGCTATAATTGGAAAGTTTAATAATTACAAACTTCTTAGATGCCTGAACCTCGTTGGGTTATCTCCATGGGAAGTTGTGCCAATGGTGGTGGATATTATCATTACTCTTACTCTGTTGTTCGTGGTTGTGATCGCATTGTCCCCGTTGATATCTACGTTCCTGGTTGTCCTCCCACTTCTGAAGCTTTGCTTTACGGTATCTTCCAGCTCCAAAAGAAGATGAGAAGAGTAAGTTTTGTTGTCACCGCAAACAATTAATTGCATAATATTAACTAACTCTTTTTTATTACAATAGACAAAGATCACCCAACTTTGGTATAGAAAGTAAAAAATATTTAAATATAAAAAAATAATATTAATAAAAAAATGTAACAATAAACAATCACTTTTTTGTCATCTAAAAATATATCACGTAAATAAATGATCCTGGTTTTTTTTTTTATTCTATTGTTTTTCTTTTTTGTCTTCCATCTTGTATTTTATAAATAAATAAAAAGTCAGACAGCTAAAGGTAATAATAGTCTTTGAAACATTGGTAATGAAATTATTGTTCTTTTCTTCTTCTTCTTCTTTCACTTTTTTTATAAAAAAAAAAGTATATTTTCTCACATAAAAGCATGTCAAATAGAGACGATACCTTTACTACCGAAGAAAAAGAGAAAGCAACACAAACACGAGACGAAGAAAGGCAAAATACCACGACGGAGAGAGAAATAACTACCAGGGAAGAAGAAACACAACCAACAACAACAGAGGAAGATCGTCAAACAGAAACACCTGTCGATCCAACTACTACTACTACTACTGAAGAAGTGACGACCACTCGGGAACGAGAAACATCTACTGAAGAACCTACTACCACGGAGGAAACGGCTATTACCACAGAAGAACCTATTACCACTAAAGAAAAGCCCATTACTACCACAGAAGAGCCTACCACTACAGAAGAAGAATCTACCACTACTACCGAGGAGCCTACTACAACAACAACAGAAGAGCCTACCACTACCACTGAGGAGCCTACTACTACTGCAGAAGAACCTAGCACTACCACTGAGGAGCCCACTACTACAACAACAGAAGAACCTAGCACTACCACTGAGGAGCCTACTACTACTACAACAGAAGAACCTACCACTACCACTGAGGAGCCTACTACTACAACAACAGAACCTACCACTACCACTGAGGAGCCCACTACTACAACAACAGAAGAGCTTGTTACTACCACCGAGGAACCTACTACTACTACTGTAGAACCTTCCACAACAACCAATCCTACTATAACACGAGATCCAACGACAACTCAAGAACCAACCACTACTACGGACAAACCCACAACAACAACTACAATGGATCCCACAACATCTGATGAACCCACTACTACAAACAAGCCCACATCAACTGAGGAACCCACTACTACAAATGAACCCACATCGTCTGAGGAGCCGACTACTACAGTTGAGCCTACTACGACGAACGAACCCACTACAAATCAAGAATCGACAACAGAAGTGCCCTCACCTACTACCACTGATAACACTACTACCATGGAACCAACAACGACACAAGAATCAACATTGACAACGACCACCAATGGTTCCACAACAACCCAAACAGAGGAATCTTCAGCCACTACGACGTCCGAGCATGGGAGTACAACGGCGTCAACTACATCTGACGCTCCGACGTCCGAAATAACAGAAACGACCACAAGGCAAGTATAACCAACTATATATTCTTAGCAATTATATAATACCATAAAAAGGGTGAAAAAAGGCAATTGAAAAAGAAAGCAATTAACTAACATGATTTTTTTTTCATGACTTCATTTATTATTTGTTTTATTCTTTTTCTATTTATTTTTAACAAACTTTACTTTATTCGGTTCCTCAAAATCACATTTGACCTCCGTCTGTAATCTATTTTTACATAATTTATTTCTTTTTTCTGGGATTATTTTAGCTCTACTGTTCTTCCCACTACAACTACTTTTGAAACAATGTCTACAACTCAAGAAACATCAACTCCGATAGAGACGACTCCTTCACCAACCACCACTCTTGATCCGGTTTCCTCGACTCAGGAACCAACCACTACTTTGGAACCAACCACCCAATCAAGTAGTGCGGTAGACCCTACAACAACCACGGACCCTCCCAGTTCTACAGAAACACCACAATCAACAACAACGGTTCCTCCTTCGGATACAACCGCTTCAACAGAAACGATGACAGTCACTTCTTCTTCTTCTTCTTCTTCGAATTCAGAGACATTAACTACACCTTTACCTACAACTTCTTCGAATTCAGAAACAGTGACTACACCTTTACCCACGACTTCAACAGAACTATCCACAACCTCTGATCCAATTACAACAGAAACACCGTCAACAACATCATTACCAGAAACAACAACAACTGTAGATATTATTTCATCATCGTCATCAGCAATAACTGATACATCATCTACAACTCCCCTTCCCGTATCATCAACGGACACAGTCACACCTACCCCCTCTGCACCATCATTAACGCCACCTTCTTCTACATTAAACACACCTACACCCACTTCATCCGAGCAACCTACGCCCACGTCCTCCATGTCAGGAAGACTTACAAGTGTGACTGTCTCGACTCAATTCACCACCACTACCGAAATTGTCTCAAATGGTGTCACTATCACTGTCACCACAGTGATTCCAACAACGTAAGTAGTGAAACTGTTAGGGAGTTATACCCCCTTTTTTTCTAATCAAGACCTTTAAATAGCACTGTGATTCCTACATTAGCACTCGATTCAAATAACCCCGATACTGGCAGCAGCAATAACACGGGAAAAATTGTCGGCGGTGTTGTTGGCGGTGTTGCAGGTGCAGCACTCGTCGCCTCCGCCCTCTTTCTTTTTGTGCGTCGTCGTAAACGTACACAGCTACGCCAGCAGCAAGAAAATGAAATATTCGATGATGAATTTTATGGAGACCCTTATCGCCAAAACAATTGGTCCAATCAGGACTTCCAACATGGTTTCCCAGGAACGGGAGAACAACGAATGGATGATGAGGAAGATGAGTTTTATCGGTCGCAGCAGAGAAAGTCATGGTGGTCCTCCATGTTTAATAGATCACGCTAGTGTTTTTTTCTTTTTGGTTTTGTATTTTTGTAATAAAAAAATTGTATTCATAGAGCTATGTATTTTAAGTATTTTTTGTGTAATTGGTATGATGTAGAGAAATGATGCTAGTGCATATCATTGGTGGATATGGAAGAGCAGAACATTAGGAACTATTTACAACAAAGATATATAATAAATGAAGAAGATATTCTTTTGCCATTCTGGATAGAGTAAAAGTGATTATCTAAACATGTTTCTTTCATTTTACTAACGTTCACTTCATTGTATTTATAGTTAAGTTGCTTTAAATACTTGTTATGGTTTAATAGAAAACATTCAATCAAGATAATGAAAAATGGTTAGTTTAATTATTTCATTAGTTAATAATGAAAAGTATGTTCGTCAGATGTTACAAGCACCTAACAAAAAAGGAATGATTCAAAATAAAAAATAGACTTCTCTCTTTTTAGAAAAATGATCGACAGTTGACTTAAGCCTTTTGTATCTAGAGTCTTAAAAACAATCCATTTTGGAAAGTCTTGTTACTTTTGCTTAGAGCTATTATGTGTCTGATTACTTTTGATTTTTACATTTAGATGCGTATGGAAACTCTTCCAACTTTAAGTTGATATACTTCTTTTTTTCTGATTCATTCCCTTAAAACTTTTAAAAAATAACTTTAGATTTTTTACAATAATTTATTGTAAAAGAACTAAAGAATTCATTGTCCATGCTATTCGTTTATCAGAATTAGGTTAGTGTCAGCAATACAGAAATAAAGTGCTACAGAAAATCAACGAGAAATATGTCTAAGAGTAAGCGCAGCATTTTACCGACGAAACCGATGTTAAACATTTTTTGAAAACATCATAAAAGTTTTTGGAACGAAAAAAAAACTCGAATTGTTTTAGAAGATCAAATAATTCAGTTTATTGAATATGGTATGAACCACAGTATGGGCATCCGGAAAGCCTCAAGATAGGTACAAATAAGATCAATATCCCGATATCTTTAAATAGGCACCATTTTTTAGAAGTCACAAAAAAATTAGTCTTTGGATCAAAAAACAAGTAGTGCTACTTACCTATTATTCATTGGCATAATACTTTTGATGAAGAAAACCATATCTGATTTTTACTCGTAGAATATAAAGTCTACATGCATTACAAGACAGTTATCCCGTTGTAATTAAGGTAATGTGGAGGTAGTGATTATTTGTCAGTTCTTTCCCAGACAAAAAGTTTACCAAAAACAATCATTCTTGTTTTATATAAACGATAAGAAAAGAATAAAAACGGGAGAAAAGTAACTCACATGCTTCACCACTTTACCAAAACTTATTGGGTCTAATGCAATAATGTTTGTTTGCATTATGTTTTTCATGTGAGGCGCATAATAAGGATGTAAATAGGCTTTTAGACAAAAACTATCCTCTACTTGCTTATAGGCATCTCCAATCCACTACTATTATTCCCAGTGAACATTACCAAGCGCATATTTCCTTCTCTTTCGTATTTATGATTTCCTTATTCCACATATTATAATTATTAGATGTTAAATATCTGTATACTTTATTTTTTTCCTTTACAAAAGAGAAAAAACGAAACAATTAAGCCTCAACAGGCTCAGCAACAGGAGCAGCGGGTCTGAAGTCCTGAGCAGAGGGTTCGATGATAGGGTTCTCTTCCTTGGGTTCAAGGATGGTGACGATATCAGGAAGAGTCTGCTTGGGACCGTTGCGACCGGTAGGATCGTTGTCCAACATGATCTTGACCTTGATACCGAGGACACCTTGACGCAAGTCAACGTGACGGACGGCAGTGGTGATGAAGTCACGGGCAGGGTTACCAGAGTGGATCATGAAACCATCGGCGAACTTCATGGCCTTGGCACGGGCAGCACGGACCTTACCAGAGACAACAACTTCGCAACCCTTGGCGCCAGACTCCATAACGAAACGGACGACACCATAACAGGCAC
>VCJG01002420.1:6490-21449 GCA_024140375.1 Backusella westeae | reverse complement strand
TTTTTTTTTTTTTTTTTTTTTTTTTATGTGAAATTCTCGAAGAGAAGTGTTATAGAAAAAAAGCACAAAAAAAAACTGATTGCTAAAAATGGACGACAATAGCACAGCATATTTCGCATTTTTTTTTTATATACAATCTAATTAAAGGACAAGGAAATAATCCACCACTTTTAAGATGGAATATTCTCCTTTAAACACGATTTTTACAATATTCGATACTACTGCTTGGAATAAACGAGAAAATATACCCAGAGCAATACAAAGTGCTGATTGATTTCCTATAGGTGATATTTTTCTATGGTTTAAATATAAATTACAGGAAAAAAAAAATCAATTTGCATGTAGCAAAGCACTTGCCAGTTTTAATTACTAGGAATGGCATCAAGATAAAATAAATGATTCAATTTACTTTTATAATGAAACAAATACTATTTTTCTAGAATTAATCGTACATTATCGTACATTTTACTTGAAGCCATCTTGAACAGAAAATAAATATTATCAAAAGAACAGCGTATGCCCCCTTTGTAATGCCATTATCCAATTCACGGGACTTTTTTGAGCTCGTAATGGATACTGTATCCTCAACATATTTTTATTGAGGCATGGTGAAACTATCAAAGGCGCATTTCCAGTCGCTTTTAAGTACTTGTCGACTAGAAAATGTGCTGGTGAATATACATATTGCAATCGTTCAAAAATTCAGCCAAGACCAAAAGAGCGCCTTGAAAAGGGCAGTAGATTCCACTTGCTTTATTTTGATGTCTATATCCGCAAATAATGATAATTGTTACATTTCACCAATTTGGATTTCAAAGTGAATGATGAAGCACGCTTCAAGTTGACTAATTCTGCTCTTACCTGTCGTAGCATCAGCTCTATAAATAATAACATGCTTCAATTTAATCATGTACCTTTCTTAAACCACTATTTTATATGTAATACCATTCCTGTCACTCGACACGTATTGAACTGACAGTGACGAGTATTTTTCTTTGCAAGACATCTAGCAAACAGCTGTTTTGCATCAGCATTATTATTTTATAGAAGCACAATCGAAATTCATACATGATATTTGGCTATAATATGGAGATTACTATGACGATCCAGTTTAACACTAGAAAACAAACGAGACTGAGTTTTAAACCGCCAAAGTTGTGCCTTTCGAGAGCTGTTTTTTCAATATTCTTTCCCTTTTCTTAAAGTCCAAAAAAAGTAAAAAAGATGACCGTTTCCGATAGTGCACCTGAATGTAGTTAGTTTACACTTGTCATATCTTTCATCATCTCACATGTCTTCATTCATAGTGGATAATATTGTTAATGAAATCGCCCTTTTAAAGCAATCGAGCGAGACTAGCGAGATTACCAACGAGAGCTGGAGTGCTTTAAGCGAGGCCTGCAAGATCATTGCTGACACGGCACGTAGCGGTAAGACGATATGATGGATATCATGGAAGTGAGGCTTATATCTATTTAGTTCCCCCTCGCACACCTTTGGGAGAGAAGGGCGTTATTGAGAGCTTGGCCAAGCTCTTTGAAAAGTCATCTGGACAACAGAATGTTGATGACATTGTATCGTTTCAAATTCAGGCACTCCGAGTGCTTGGAAACCTTTGTTTTGATCATGGTAGGCTACTCCCTTGTTTGTTTCCCTGCGAATATACTAACTTACTATTCTACGTCAACCAGAGGATAATAGAAAGCGTGTATTGAACTCTGATATTGTACAGAAGGTTTCTCCTTTTCTTAAGGGCGATCGCATTGATTTGACCCGTACAGTCTGTGCATTTTATTTGAATTGTAGCTTGGACTACCGTAAGTGCATGAATGGGGTTTGATGTTGTAAGGTAAACTTATCCGGATCATACTTTTAGCACCTATTCAAACACAAATGATGGATTATGGTGTGGTAAAGACTCTTCTGGAATTGGTCGATACAAACAAAATGGAAAATGATGATGAAGATTCGATTGTAGTACTCTCGGTTAGAATTTTGGATATTTTGGCTGCTGAAGGTTGTTTTTAAGAGGAAAAAAAAAAAAAAAGAATAAGCTGATTGATGAGCTCGTTTTGTTGATAGACGCTACACGTCCTGCTTTGTCTAATGCTGAGACTGTGGATCGTTATTTGGATATGATTGATTATCTTTGGAAACAGGATGAATTGGACTACATCACTACACTTCAGCAATTGACAGATTCACTTTTCCAAATCATTATGGATGATGGTATGATTACATAGAAAACATTGGGGATTTTGTTTATTCATCGATTTATTTGTTTCAACTCAAGACTCCCTTCAAAATGAGATCATTGACCATGGCTCACTTGGTCTTTTATTGGATATTTTGGAGGATACAAGAGTTAGAGCAGAAGAGGATGAAAAGGAAAACTATGAGGATATTCTCAAAACAGTGAATAGAATTGCCGTATATGCTGTTTCAACAGGTAAAGTGTGTCTTTGTTGCTATTGGTGATTACAGGGTTAACATGGTTGATGTTTTAGATTCTAAAATGGATGAACTCTACAATAATCAGGATTTACTCGATAGATTTCTTAGAATGGCTACCAGTAAATCCGATGTTGTTCACCAATGTGCCGTGTATGCCTTGGGAAATCTCGCTAGATCAGGTAAAGATATAAACCCATTGATATTTGTGCACTGAATCTCACTTTACTTTTTATAGATGCTCACTGCATTGAGCTAGTTGAAAAATATAACTTGGCAACCCTCTTATTGGATTTATACAAGTCAACCGAAAATGCTACTTTCCAATATGCAATTCTTGGCTGTCTTAAACACTTGTGTTTGCCTGGTAAGTAAACTAGTTTACGATGATCAATACATGACAGCTAATTGTTTTTTATTATATCGAAAAGCATCAAATAAGGTAATTATTGGCAACACTGAATGTATCAGTATTTTATCACCTGTTTTGGACGAGTCAAAGGATATGCTCAAGAGAAACCAATTCCTTACTATTGGTATTTTCAAACTATTGTGTGCAAATAATTGTAAGTACTCTTTTTTTAAAAAATATTGGGTTGTACAAATTTTCCTAAATTTAACATGATGGCTATAGACAAAAACTCTGAAAAAATTGTTTCTGGTGGAAGCGACTCCACTTTATCGATGATCATGGCATTTTTAAAACGCGTGGACGACGTTGCAGCAAAGAGTGAAGCCACTCGCATATTAACAAACTTGGTCAAGTCCATTTGGTCCGAATGTAAGTATTATAAGCAAAAAATAAACCAAGAAAACATATAGCACTAACTATCTGCTTTTTTATTTATTTTGTAGCATCCAGCACTCATTTACGTGAAGTTTTGGTAGAGTCTCACATTATTGAGCCTATTATGGAGCTGGTTCGTACCTCAAAGTTTCCTGTTCTTAAAAATGATGGCATTTTAGCTTTGGTTTTGATCTTCAGCGATCGTAACCCTGACACCAAAGACGTTTTATTTAAAGGTATACAAAAAATACCAACAACAGTAGTGATCTACCCTAACTGCTTTGATATATAGCTTTACCACTCGTAATTGCAGAACCTCCTTCAAGTGATTTACTTGCAAATAACGATGAAGAAGGTGAAAAACCTGAAACTAGAACTTTCTTGGGCGTCTTGGCAGATGATATTTGCTTGGAGTCTAGTGAAATGCCTGTTCAAATTAAATCAAACGCCTGTATTTTGCTCTGTAATGTTGTAGAAGCTGCTCGCTTAGGTAATTAACCAATAATATGTCAAATATATTGTTTTTTTTTTTACTAATTGTTTTAATAATATATAATACAGCACAAGATCAAAGCGCCATCATAGATGCCATCAAGTCACAAGTCTTGGAAGGCTTAAAAACCATTAAAAAGGACTCTGAAATGTACACATATGCTTATGCTTTGATAAAAGATATAGAGCAATAAACAGCGCCAAATAATTAAATAAACACTTTAAACATCTGATTTTTATCAACTTCATTCTTGATACAACATGCGAATCTTTAGTAGTAAATATTTTATCACTACCCCATAGAAATATAATGGAAAGTCAGATCTTTATTGATTTATTTATTCCAAAATGAGCAAATCAATATGGTGGGAAGTAATAGCAATTGGCTTCACTAATCCTATTTAAAATTGTACGACCGTTTTAGAACAAGCAATCTCAAATCACGGTACAGACATTAGAAAAGCTTGGCCTTTTACTTCTCTACCTAAAACCCATTCTTCCAACGACCGAATGTCTGCTTTTATAATAAGCAAATATTTTTGATATTGAGTGGAAAGTATGGCGTTCATATTTATTGAGATTAAATGACATGCAAAAGAATAGCAATATAGGTTAATTTTATATCGTTTGTTCCAGAAACTAATTGACATTTTGAAGCTCAATAAAACTCAAAAAAGAACGTTCTTTTAACATTAAAGTCGTTTAGAATAAAAGTAAGACTCTTTAACTGTCTAATAGAAGCATGTGAAGACGAGTACTTTTTATTCTTGCTGGGTTAACTAGCAATAATTTAGCCACTTTACCAAGGTAAATGATTTTGTAATCTATAATTGTCTGGAAATGAGAACAAGAGCCTTATCCCAATATAGATATTTGCTTGATCATCAAAAATTCCCTTTTATGAAAATAAGCCACTAAAGGAATTTAATTTAAAATCACTTTTGAGCTACCGTATTTATTAACTCTCTTTTCTTTTTGAAATAACCTTTATTAGCATGTCTTCACAACAACCCGAAATTCTTTTGGTAGGTCAACATTTAATATATTAACAAAACAATGCACCTCTAACAATATACTTTTAAATAGCATTGGTATAACAGCTCTCCTTTTGCACAACTTTGCTCATGGGCTCTCAACTATAAGAAAGTCGATTTTAAGCTTGTAAGCATCTCTCCAGTTGAACCTAGACCGCTCCGCAGACCTCTTGATGGTGGATATCGCAAAACTCCCATCCTTCAAATTGGAAACCATGTTTTCTGCGACTCCAAAGCCATTTTTGCTGAGCTTGAAAAGAGGTATTCTTATGCACGCACGCTTAAAATCAGAGTATTTATGCTGACATATACTATTTTAACATCGAAAAAAGATATCCCGAGCCCTCTTTTTACCCTAAATCTGCTGGAGGACAATCCACCAATGCATTAAGTGCAGCCTTCTCAGTCTGGCTCACTACTAGTGTTTTTATGGGTATTGTCACCCAATTCCCTGTTCATTTATTACCTGATTCCTTTCTCAAGGATCGTTCAGCCTTCTCTGGTCAGAAGATGGATAAGGAAAAGATGACTTTTGCAGCACCCTATTTAAAACACGCTTTAAGATCAGAATTCGCGATTGCTGAACGACTTTTGTCTGAAAATAAGGATAATGAATGGGTTTTGGGTACAGAGACCTTGTCGTTGGCTGATCTTCACCTTTCCATGGATATCTGGTTTGCCAATAATATGGTTGGTCACGAATGGACCAGCAAAAATATCCCCAGTTTAGTAAAGCACATGGAAAAGACTCTGAAGGCAGTCGGTTATGATGCTATTGAGGACCGCCCCGAACTCTCTCCTGAAGAAGCTTTGGAGGTAGCAAGAACACAGAAATTCGACTTTTCTGGTTCTCACGATGGCTCCTTACCTATCCAACTTGGTCAGCTGGTTACTGTTACCCCAACTGACACTGGCAAGGTCCCATCCACCGGAATACTCGTTCACAGTACAGTAGACGAAACCGTGATTAAGCATGATGACGAGAAAGCTGGCACTTCAGTCTTTATTCATTTCCCTGCTATTGCATATGCCGTGTTCCCCCAAAAGTCAAAACTTTAATAAAGGAATTAGTGGGATTTGAAATTTTCTTATCAGATTAAAAAAATAAAATCTTATCATCTTGAAAAGGGCAAACCAAGTCTGTGGGTTTCAATTACAAAGTATTTGAAATGAAGTTTCATACATATTTTATCAAATGATGATTATTTTTAATCCAGCTACTCCACGCGATGTTGAATATGCTTGTTTTTCTCATAATCTAAACAGCTTTGGTGTTTTATTAGAGCGTTCACTCAGGAAAATGCATCACAACCATTATAATTTGGTTCAAGTTGTTCGTGCAAAAGCACCAATGTTTATTTTGTCGACTATCAATTTTGAAGCAAATTCCAGCTCAGGTGACTCATGCATAAATTCCCATTTCGATTTGCATCGAACTTGCTGTTATTAAACTGTTTTTCTTCTTCTTTGTAATAAAATAAAATCATGTCTGAAGATATTATTCTGGTACGCGTTAAGAAAAAAAAGAAGCCGAAAGAGAGCTCTCTCCATTGACGACAAATTAACGTAATGAAAGTAGCATTGGTACCCTGAATCACCTTTTTCTCACAAGATCGCCTGGATCTTAAATTATAAAAATGTAAACTATAAAAAAGTTCACATTTCAATGGTTGAGCCTCGACCAAATCGCCGCCCATTAGACGCAGGTTATCGTAAAACGCCAATATTACAAATCGGAAATCATGTTTATTGTGATTCTAAAGCCATAATAAACGAAGTCGAGAAACGGTATGCCTTCTCTTCTTTTTCGCTGGATATACGTCATAATTAATCATCAAACTATTTTAGTTTTCCTGAGCCAAGTCTATACCCAAAAACAAACGCAGCAAATGAATCTACCGAGGGATTTTGTACTGGACTTAACCTTTGGCTCGAGGGCAGCGTCTTTCTCAAGGTCGCTGCTCAAATACCTGATACATTTTTGACTGAAAAGTTTATTGAGGATCGCCGCACATTGTTTGGTACGACCTTTGATTATGATCATCTTAAGGCCACTGCGCCATATATGAAATCTGAGCTACTTGCTGAATTTGGTGTTATTGAAAAGATTCTAGGTAATAAGACTTGGGTCTTCGATACACTCACACCATCATTAGTTGATGTTACTGTGGCAATGTTGGTTTTCTTTAGTATTAACATGGCTGGTGAGGACTGGGTGAAAACCAATATTGCTAAACTACATGGTTTTATGGAAAGGGTCTTGGCAACCCTTCAATGGGAGAATACTGTACCAAACATAACTGAAGAAGAAGCCGTCGAAGTTTTGAAAAGATATAATCCAGATGATATTAGTGATAAATCTAATGTACTCCCAATCGAACTTGGCACAAAAGTGTCGGTTACTCCTCTAGACACAGGGAAAAAGAACCCTGCTTCTGGTATATTAGTAAAGAGTACAGCTCAGGAAATTGTTATTGAATGTAAAAATGATGATTTTAACACAACATCATATGTTCATTTCCCAACTCTTGAATTCATCGTTTTACCAGATAAAAACAGTTCTCAATAATAATAAAGAAGGTGATCTAATATTAAACATTTTATTAAATGCAGAGAATGGTGTCTAATCAGTAAAGTCGTTACAGAAAATGGTAGTAGCTCAGTTTTCAACAAGTAGCACTAAGCCTTTTCATTGCATAAATTGTATTCCTTTGTTTTATGTAAAAAATGTTTATTGAAATTAAAATTAGAATTATTACTACTAGTGGGTTATATTCAAGGGGGGGGGGGGATTTTTTTAGATATTAAGCACAAACATGTGTTTTCAGTATATAAAATGATTTTTATCGTTCGCTGTGCAAAGTTTCTTCGTAAAGTCCATTCATCCACCAAAAGCGATCATCTGCAGGTAATAAATTCAAAACTATTGGTAGCTCTACAGGTGTATTTAGACTGGAGTCAAAGTGTGACATTTGGTTTTTCATCATCTTTGGCAAAATCTCCTTGTTAAAATTGCCTATATCAAGTGAGGGGATGCCACTGGGTAAAGTAATTTTGTTACGTTTTGCACGCGGAGGCGGAGGAAGGGAAGCAAGAGTTTGAAGTGTTGGTCTAAGTTCTACTGAAGGATTTGGAGGTTTAGGTTGATCGTTATATGTGGATTGATATAATACAGCGGTATTTCCTTCATCTCGAGTTCCATCCTCTAACTCCTCGCTCTGTTTTTGTTCGATTTTCAGCACAGAATGTCTATCATTTTTGTGGCCTGCACTTGATAAATATAGCTGCTGCTGAACTAGATATGTTGACGATGATGCTTGTTTGTTTTGTGCCTTTTTGTATCTTTCCATGGCACTGTCTGTGATATGATATGCGAAGCTGCGGTAAAGAGGAAATGGTACACATTTAATAGTTTCAGTGAGAGTTTGATTAATTGCGAACCGAGTGCCTGGGGTGGTTATATATGCTTTAAATATGATAAGTTGACAAGGACCAGTCCTTAAGGTAAATGCGGGTATATCAATTACATCACTATGTAGTCTTGCTGAGGATGCCAGTGGTCTTCCATAGCTTGAGGAATTAATAAGGGTTTTTGCTGCCGTTTCAAGTGCCTTTGTAAATCTTTGAATTCTACTATTTGTTTCGGTTTTTGTCTTGATATCAACCAAGGCATTCAGCATATTGTTTGTAGCACCATTATTTCTTGTGTGTTTTGTAGATGCGTCTTGAAATAAATTCTGCGATTCTCCGGTTATACCATTAGTGTCACCATTTGTATCAGATGTTGTACCTTTGTACGGATTGGAAGACGCAAAGTTTACAAGAGTTTGGCCACTTAAACTTAAAATACAATTCTTCTCCTGTCGGGTTAAATTTAGACGTTTCCTCTCTTCTTCTGTATCACCTTCGTAAATCAGCTGTGTCATTGGGAAGCAGTATCTTTTCTTCTTGTCAGTAATAATAAATGGTATCTTGCTTGGAACATTTTTATCGTCAACAAGAGCAAATATGCCGACAAATATACCTCCTCGAGCGTCTTCGTTTGATTCTGTAAGATTATAATAAGAGGAATAGTCAGCGGTAGGACGGGGAGGACGGTACAATGTGCAAGCAGTCTCGGACATCTGGAGCATATCACGAAAATGGTTTAGCATATAATCTGACGGCACTTTAAGTTTATTTCCCATTGTTTTCGATATAAACATAGGTTCTGCAAAGCGAAAGCCAATAGAAAGCAAGTTCACAAGGCTCTTGTTACTGTCGATTTTTTTCACCAAGAATATGTGCTTATCTTCTGTATGTGAGTCGGATACGGACAGTCGTCCTGCATTGGAGTAAGAATCATTATCATTCACATTATTGAAAATATCAATGACTGTAGCATCTTCTGTTCGGCTTTGTCTATTTTGTTTAACAGGAGACTCTGGGCTTTTCATTTCAGCTTCTTCATCAACGTTATCTTTGATAAAGCGACCACCTAAGAGACGAGAAGCTGTGCTACTACTCCTGCGAATAGTCGGATTTTTTTGAGTTTGGTGAACTTGGGAAAATACAGATTTTTGTGCAATGGTGTTTGTAGTCAAAACAGAATCAAAAAGCAACCCTAAATCTAAAAATGTTGAGAGACGTAGTTCATCGACCAATTCGCTTGCAGCATTGATAAATGTTGACTCTATAGAACTGAGGCCTGAAGTATTTAATAGCTGTCCGTTCTCATTTAAATTACTTGGTGTCGACCATTGTACTGATAAATCAAATAGTGTCTTGAATAATCGATGGCTTGTGCAAAAGTCTTGAGCAGAGTCCTTTATTATTATTATTTTGTTTTTTTGGAATTGATTGTGTTACTTTTCTATACAAAAATAAATGTGACACCAATTTTAAATATATTATTTGACTTACATCTCCCTCTGGAAGTTTCTCCAGAATTTCTTTCATTGGTAATATACCATCCGTTTTTACCAACACTCTTCCATTCGTATCAAAGAATACAATGTCGAGAATAAGGCGTTTGTGTTTCTTTTCAAAGAAATGGGTAACATCTCTTATTTTTGCTTTGGCAGCAATACCGCATAGAATCATACAAGCAACAACAACAATTGCGGATATAATACCTATAAGAGCAGGTGTACGAAGCACAGGGTTTGGAGGTCCATTCGCTGATTCTCCTTTGTAATACACAGTTCCCACCAGAGCTGTGTAATGCATGCCTAATTTTAGCACATGGATTGTACGAATAGAAAAATAATTAGCCAAAGTAAATAAATATTTCAGTAAATCTATCAACGTTGTAAAACTCGTACCACACACAGCGACTCCCATCAACATCGCACACCCAACACGTTTATACCACTGGTTTGCCCATTGCTCGCGTAGTTTGAAGAAAATAAATAGAGCTGCAGTTACTGCACATACAGCTATGATTACTGCTCCAATAACATATGCGATTTTATTTTTCAGGACGAAGAAATCTATAGCGAATTGGCCTGTCATTTTTTTTTTAAAAAAAAGTTAATGGAAATAATATTAAAATGGTAAAAAAAAAATTTTTTTTTTTATCAATATATCTCTATATTTCATGTGTTAACACTAACCAAGATAATGCATAACGCAAATACCGCCCTGCACGTTCCCAGATCAGAACAAAATAGACTTTGCATGAGTATCACCATAGTTTCAGTAATTAATTACAATTATCTTACCCCAGCTATTATCCCACTTGGAATAATTCGAATCAATTTAGCTTCTTCAGTGATACCAACAAAGACAAACGCCAACAACATAGTAACAATAGCAACGATTAAACTGGCAAATGTAAATCCAGCACTATAGGAAAGCTGATATACTTGACCATCATCAAATGTAATGCTCAGGCTATTATTACCTATGAAATGCATCGACCAGATTCCGACACCACCCATCGAAGCTGCAGCAAAAAAAAGCATGAGCCTTATTTCATAATATATGTATTGTTATAATAAAATAATTAATTAATGACGACGTTATAGTAATAGATTTTTTTTCCATACCAATTATAAAGTCCACGGATGTGAGTACGTCTTATAAGAAGCTCAAGAGTTGTCATAGCTCCAACTACGGCAATGAGATAACTGACAAATATGATGCCACCATTGTATTGCTGTACTGCAGGGCTACCGAGATCCATTGACAACTAATCTTGCTTGTGTTTATGTATTGTATGTATGTATGTTTGTTTGTTTGTTTGTTTGTTTGTGTGTTCTTTCGTTATGTAAAAGAGTCGTCTTAGTTGTGACAAGAAAAAGAAAGTCAAAATAAACTATTTGAAAAAAAATAATAATAAGACAAACAAATAAATAAAATAAAAATGTTGAAAATAGGATTTAAAAATAAAGCTGTGTTATCAAAAGAGAGAATATGGTTATTGATGTGCGCTGAATAAACTTTATCACTGCGAGCCACGTTACTGAATAAAACAAATAAGAATGATGGAGTGATAATCTCGAATTATTTATTATTTTTACAAAATTTTATACACTCTACTATCACATTTGTGTCGATCTTTTACGATCGACAAATAACTGATGCTAAGCTCCTGTTTATGTCTTCGATCTTCAATACAAAAATCATTGCAAAGTGTGTTTAGTAGCCAACTTAACACCTTATTGGTAGCACTCGTACAACACACTCAATTGCCTTCGGTATTAAGCTCTCGCTTTCTTCTGAACATTCATTCGTTTGTACTAGATACGACAATAATCACATGCACAAGGGTATTATTATTCAGGAATAATTATATATTTTTTCACATTCCTACAAGTCATATTTAATGTGCTTTTACATAGAAGCGTCATTTTTTTTTTTTACCTGTGCACGTACTCCATACTTTTTGTTGCACCATTGGATTATCGCATATCTTTGCATGGCTCGTCAATGTTTAACTGGGACTAACTTGCTTTGTTTATGGTGCAACATACTCTTACTTTTTTAAAGTATTGGAAAAATATAATTCGTTGCCAGTATTGTAACACAAAGCGTACACTGTTGAACAAAGTTTAGATAATGTTAAAAAGTGGTTAGTCCAAAACGCGCTAAATGGTAGAAAAATCTTACGATAACATAATTTTTGTCATAGCTTGAAGCATATTTGGTCAAAATGTTTTGAGGTAAAAGAATATGTACACTTTCGTACAATTTTATGTTCAGATTTCAAATGTGACACAGCTGCCTTTATCTAATGGTCTATCGATGGTAATCGTACCCTGGGCGCATGGCCAATTTGGGAAATAATTGATTGGCAAATGCTTATTAAAGCAAATGGAAAATTAAGCTCTAAAAAGCAGTAAACCCACATGTCTCTTTTAAAGAGATATCATGTAATAGTATCTGAAAATAATTAGAATTAAAAGAAATATTAAAAGAAATTCAAGATTGCTATAAAAATTTTTATCACCGTATTAACAAACTAGGAATATAAATTAGTAATAAAGAAAACGAAAACATATTAAGAGGAAGTAGAAGATCCATGCCTGATATGATATTAAATATTACCTAAACGACTGATCTATACTTAATAACTGGTTATTATTGACAATAAATATGGATAATGGCTTATCATGAATAAAAACAAGAATGAAGAATAAGAAAAAAAAAAAAAAAAGTTCGCCAATATATATAGCTTCTGAAAATAAGAAACGAAAAATCTGTGTAGCACTTTGACTGACAGTTGCTCTGGGTTATCAATCAGAATTCGAGAATCATAGTGCTACTATCAGGAGATATTTGTTAAGTAGGGCGTGGGGCATCATTTGAGGTTAAACAAAGCATTATTTTGTTACGAAAAAAAACTGGAAGAGGTATTTGTCTCTACCCACCCATTGCACTTGAGAGATTAGACTAAGCAATAGAATGAAGGAATTGCTAGAACAAAAGTTTTTGATTCCAATATAGAAACAATAAAAATAGCAAGATTTGAAAGACTATTATTAAAAGAACATATTCTATATTTTTAAAAGCACAGAAGTTTCCATCCTTTTTCCACATCTTCGATTTTTTGGTACTTTAAGAAGGATGAATTCATCAATAGACGTTATGCTTTTTGTTTTTGTTAAATAAATCAAGTCGAATAACACAAAGTGAGACACAACAATGTCTCATAGTTTATACCTAATCACTATCTTCTCTAAAAGCAATTCCCATAATAAAAACTATACAGTCGCCTCCTTCGCACTATTCTGATTATGCTGAAGTTTAATTATCATAATTGCAAATGTACAAGTTTAAACACGCCATTTTTTTAACATTGTGTGTTACCATGTCTCTCCATCAATAAATATCAAAAATTTAAAGTAATCAAGCATGTATTTCATTAATTTGAAGTCTCCGTAAGCACATACTTAACATGTGCATGCCATTCAATTATCCATATATTATGTTTTTTCTTTGAAAACAAGTTAGATCCAACAAAGTATTGCTATTTATGCCTGTGACTTAAATTGAAAGCACATGAAGATCCCAGCAGAAATGAATATATTGTTGATGAGAGAATAATGTAATATAATATAAATATCAATTTTACCAAGAACAAGTTAAATATTAATCAGATAGTTAAATTGAATGGGTTGAGATTTTAAAATATATTTGAAATAAAACCCAAATAGTTGCCTATCCAACTTGTTTGTGTAAGCTGAACGTTTACAATATACTAGATTAATTAATCCTGTAGTCAACTAGTGGTAAAAATTATCAAAAATACCAAAAATGCCTGGTACCTAATAAATTTACGCCTACAGAAAAAATGGCAATAAGGCGGCAAACGCCTTTACATTTCCATAAAATTTTTCCAAAATAAGGAAAGGCTTGACTATTTTTTATAGAAGAAATGTCTTGGCATTATTGTTTGCCATGTTAAATACTCTAATAATAGTAACAATAACCAAATAATAATAAACCATAAATGATCAAACTCTAGTTTTTTATTTACCAATCTTTATCAAGTCGGATAAATTCATTTGCGAATGTTTTTTGATAATGAAATTAATAAAAATTATACGTTACTTTCAATAATACATTTGATGTCTTCAACGAAAAATAAACATACATGATAACTATTTTAAGGTATCATATTAAGAAGAATCATCTCTATACGTATACGCTACAAAAAGTGACCTAGAGGGATTATCTTCAGCCACTTTGTTCAATTGTCTGATAGTACCCCAAAAATACTTGCTTACTCCAAGATAATAGAAAATCACCTATATATTCATTTAAAACAGAAAAGAAAAAGGATAGCGTAATCTGTTCTGCAGCAAGAGTTTTCAACAGCTAAGACGAGGTAGGAGGAAAAAAGACCATCCGTTGACAATGACAGCAACTTTATATGTTTTACAAGTCCATTTCCTGATCGCAATACTCAAGGATTTGCCCCTCTTGTATGTCCTTTAAAAGTTTACCCCAAATTTCCCAATGTTGCCAAAGACTATTTCTGGAAGAGAGAAAATAAGTCATCAAAAAGTGCCATATTATGGAACTATATATAAGAATACCACTGTCAATTTCTGTCTATCATTAAAGGAAAAGTAAAATAAGTTTAGTGAAGCATAAACGCTTACTTTGAGAATCCATGAGGCTAGTAAATTAGTGTCTTCTGACGATTTAGAGAGTACTATACAACATTCAATAGAGTAGTTTGAAAACTACAGGAACAACCTCGATTCAGATCTTCGTCAAAAAAGTAGCCTATTGGGTTTCAAACGATCAATCTAACCATATTTCAAGGTGAATACTAAAATTACCGTTAAGAAGAAAAGATAACTCTTCCCGGGACCCACACTGGTGTCTCCAAGATCTTTTACGTTGCCGCAAAAAATCAAACGATCAATCAAATGAACCCAAAAAAGCGATAGTGTTTTAAAGTCCGCCTTTTTTTCGCTTGAGGATATTGTTGAAGAATTGTTTATCTTTGATTACTTTAGTAATAAACAGATTTCTGAAGTCGAAACATAAAGTCAATCTGTATCATGATGTTTTTATATATATTAATAGTCACAAGAGTAAGGGAATCGCAAGAGAAAACGATAAATCCAAAACAAGTTAATGTGAATAAAGAAATAAGTGCAAGTCAGCATGTTTTATTCAATTTATCTCAATACCATATTTATGAATATACTTTATTTCCTCACTTGGGCTCTTGAAACAAATATCAGCTATACCCAAG
>VCJG01002402.1:5837-22316 GCA_024140375.1 Backusella westeae | reverse complement strand
GATATAAATAGACAAGAGGTTTGTTAACCCCCAACACTGTATCAGTTATCTGTTCCATTTATCTGTCTTATGATTAACAATCGTAAGTAAACCAAATTTAAAAATCAAGCTGAAATATCTTGTCTTGGTGAGTTTCGTTGAACTAATAGTTGAACTCTGTCCTCTCTCTCCTCTCCCTTGCATCCTCATCGCAAGTCCTGTCACCCAATTTTGACAGACGTACTGTTTTACTACTTTATATATACTTTACTTGTTACCATGATGTTAAAAGAAGCTGATTTCAAAGTTTAATGTGGTATCAGTTACTGTTGGATATCAAGTATAGTTAATATCACAAATATCATCCGATGATTCAAAGTTGTGAAACTCTCTTTTTTGTTTTTGTGTTTGTTTATTACAAGGCTTGAAGCGTGTTTATACGTTATGGATATCGTCTTTGATACTGGACCAAGACTTGAACAATATTTTATAAGTCAAAGACACTCGTTTCTGTAATGAGACGATGAGTTGATGGTGGGATAAAATGGGCAAAGTTTCCTCTTTCAAGGCTCGAAGCGTGATTTTATCTAACACGAGTTTTGCTCACTTGGTTAATTTGATTTATAAAAATTTGGGTGATTTTATTCCGCAATCTATATAAGGAATTTTAAACTATATTCGAATGAACCTATATAGGAGGCGTCGTGAATATATTAGAATTATATCATATATATGTAAAAATATATAATAATACTCTATTTACACGTTGAAATCGAAGCATCCTGAAAACCTTATATTAATGAACTAGATCTGACCATTACCCAGTTTAGAATCAGATTGTCTGTTTATGAGTTAAGACACATGTCTTAACTCTATTATTAGCCCATTGTTTTTTTCTGATAATAAGTCAACGTAATCAACCATGATATTTATGGATTGAGCGATCCCATATCCATACATGAGCTTACTAGGCTCATATATGATTTGATTCCACAAATATACTATAATTTTTATGTTGATATAATCATCATTATTAAAGACAATACTGTATGATTATATACTGTGAATGATTTCTAATATCCTGCTTTATTATTCAATGCCTAGTTTGGATAATAATAAATCGCACACCATTTTTTTGTTTTTTTGGTATCGAGCCTATCATTATACGAAGTGGGTATCACTCCATATATGTTTATCCGTCTAATTATACCTAAATACTACACTGTTCTCAAAGCTATCCTGGGAGTTATGTAGCGGTCGAAAACAGATTGAATATCCAAGATAGCATGTATTGTAAACTTGGTATCTTTACTGTTTACTCTACTTAAAGAAAAATTGTGTGTTGATAATGTGGTATTTTTATATATGTATTTATACTTCAGATTTCTATTCTAAAGGGGTTTGATAGCTGCTTTCATATTTTTTATCAGTAATTTTTTTTTTCAATGCTATTGAAGAAGGTGTTATATCACCTCATTCATAGTTTAATGAATCATAATATACGCCGAGCACACGATAGTCTTTCATTATTTTATTAGCAAACCTGAATACAGTTTAATATAAGAAACTTTAAGAATTTAGTTTTTAATAATAACAAGAAATGTACAACGTTTTTTTCAGATATTGTTTTGTGATTAAGTGCATTTTTGCTTGATGAAGCTGAGAAACTCGAAATAGCTCATCCCAGAATTCGCAGCTTCTTGTCGACCCTTTGATGGTGGCATGTTATACTGCTGCCTATCATCCAACAAATGTGTCATAAACAAGTTGTGCAGCAAAGGATCGCCATCTTCTTTTACCACATAAAGAGTCGGATAAAAATTATTAAAACGTAGCTCAGAACGTAACGCCTGAATAATACGGCGCACTCTCTCTGAGAATTGGTTTTTTAAAATAGGTAGATCAACAATCTAAAGATATAATTTCAATTTTTTTTTTCTCTTTTTGTTATCAACCACTCTTATATATTACCTGTCCAGACGCTAAAGTACTTATATTATCAACATTGAACAGGTCCTTACATAGCTGTGGAACAGCCTCAGCCCCAATCCAAAGTAATATGCGCTGCCCATTTTCGATAATATAACATCCATGCCTTTCCATGCGATTACTAGATAAATTGAGACGAGGAGGCATAATGCATTTATTTTCGTTATCAAATGACCCTGCCTATTTAATACATTAGCTTTCTTCTTACACTCTTTTGTTTTTTCCACAAAGAGTTAAGCTTACCTTTAAAGGCATACAGTGTATAGTATAAAATGTAGGATAAACAAAATTAGTCCATGATCTTGTGGGCAGTGTTCTCAACAATATAGTAGATTGCATTATGATATTCATGGGAATAACTCTTGTGTCATTAAACATCTCCTATATGATTGCATTAATCATTAGTACATGTTTTTTTATTGATAAAATAAAAAGAAACTCACACTTTTTAAAATCCCCAAGGCCAAAGCTGGTAACATACTTAATGATCGACAAATGCTAAGTTGGGTCGGTGAACTAGATCTTTTAACTTCCTTATTGTATGAATCCATAATAGAGAGAACGCTGTTAATAAGAAATCGTTTCCCGTTTTGTAAATTGCTAGTTATCGCTTTATCGATTGCTAATATCATCTTATTAAATTGTGGTTCTTTTTATAAAAATATTTCTACTACCTTGATGTGTAAGAGCCCTTGCTATACCAACTTGATCAGCTGACTGAAATATTTCTGATAATCCCTTTGCTATTGGCAACGCCGTTGTCATCACACGAATACAACGTTCACCAAAACATGTAGTGAATAACATACATGTTTGCATATAAGCGAAATCACCTCGAAGTTCTCGTTCAATCGACAAGTCAATGCAATAGCTGCCATCTCTTGGTACATTCGGAAGCACAAGAATATCAGGTTCTTGATAGGTAAAATTACCGTGAAAATCTTTAGTGACAAGTCCAGGTGAACATTTGGTACGCATAATGGCTTCTAAACCAACTTCTTCTTGTAAAAGTTTTTGTATTTCATTTTTTAATTTGTCTCGGTCTCCGTTATTGTATGAATTAAAGCCAGGGAAATAATGGGTTTGTCCACCAGTGAACTTTGGAAGAACATCTATGAATGACTTGAGTTAATATACTTAAATTTTAAAAAAAAAAGTGTATATGGAAACTTACTAAAAGTCGCAACATCGGTATTTTGACTACCAAAAACAAACATATCAACACACACATGTGATCTTGCACATTCCTCTGAGAATCGTTTGTAAAATTCACTATTAGGTTCTGAGATGGAAGTAATGATCCCTTGGGTTGAGTTTTGCTCATGGATGACTGCAGCCGATAACGCTCCTGGTCCCATATTAGGTAAACTGGCTTGGAAGCAGATTATTTTTCCTCCAGTTGCTGACTATATAAATGCACCCATTAGATTTAATATCTTGAATAATTAGAGCATTAATTTATGTTACCAAAAGACGGCGTCCAACTTGTAATGCAGTCCCAAGACAATTTCTAGAATATATATTATCTGTTCTGAACATACTGTCATTTGCGAAATGTGAAAGCAAACTCGAGACCACGTCTTTAGCTTCCGATAAAAAGACAACAAGATCAGAAGCGGCTCTTGGAAAATACATATCGTCAATATCCGATACAACTAAAAGCTCAGGCTGCTCTTTTCCAGATAGATTATAGAACCCGACTGCATGATCAACAGTAATAAACCCAACCTTTGTACGACCATCACTATTTGGGATTTGATCCAATGATGCAAGGATGGCTTCTCCCATTACCTTTATCATACCTGTTCTGACGGATTCTGCCGAAATATCAATGATGAATAAATAAGCTGGTGGTTGTGGTGGTCGCGACATAAAATCAGCTGTTGCCACATAATCAATGCACCCAAAGTTTAGCTCTGGACGAGACCAACGATCGACATTTTGTTGACTTATGTGATCCCAGTCATAAGAGGGAGGTACTAGATATATTTTGTATAAATAAATAAAAAACATTCATGTGTCCACTCTACTTACCATCATTATTCGCGTAACAAATATTGCACTGCCATTTAAATCCGTTTTCCAAAAATCGCACAAAAGGATTAATAAACGTTTTACACTTTAGACAGCGTGAAATAACCCCGTGACTTATCAAAGGCACATCCACCTAACATTTACGAAATTTAATTACACGACATAACCACTTTATAGCATAACTTACATTTTCAAATTCAGCACGCGGAAAAGGTTCAATAATAAGTGAAAGAGGGAGTTTTGCTTTTCTCAGCTCGCTGGAATTTCGTGGTAGAGCGTTAAGGGTGCATCTCTTGAACGCTTTATCACACTGAGCAAACGGTGATGAGGTTAAAGAAGCATTACTGGGTAATACTGTGGGTTGATTATCTTTCAAGTCCTCTACAGGAGGTGGGTTACCGATCAAAGAAAGATCCTGTCTGATATAATTTGGTGACTCTCCCAAATTCATATTTCCAAAATTCTTGGCCATAGTATACTCAGTTGGAGAAATTTCAGGTGTTGGTAAACCAGTCTGGTAAGCAAAACCTTGATGACGACCTGAACTATTTCTCGATATTGATGGAGCAGGTGGAGTAAACATACCACCGCCCATATAGCTATCTTCCCCGTTTGATTTCATTGATGGATACACTCTTTTTCCTTTTCGAAGTGATTGAGGAGGTGAGTTTGTATTGACATAATGATGATTTGCTAGTATTTATCAGTGATATTAGAGCTTGTACAAAAACATATCATGGTATCACACTTACCCATTTTTATTTTGCTCTCTGTACAAAATAAAAAATAAAGTAATGGTCAAAAGGAGAAAGAGAGAAAAGAATTTTAAAATAATACAGTATGATGCGGACGAGTAAATCACTATTTCAATTTATACCGCATACCAAATTCAACATGTGACAACAGAAATGTATAAAAAAATGCAAAGACTATAAACAAAAACAATAGAAATGAACAAGGATGGTACACACTTTGCGTATACGATTAGAGTTTGCAATTTATCCAAGGGTATATAATTGCTTTTTATTTAACAAAATTTGTCTAGGCTGTTGTCAGTACTCACTCAAGATATGGACTGTCAAGATCTCTACTCAAAAATCCAAGATGCGATGTAACTTTAATTTTATTAATAACCTGACAACACTACTTATTAATGAGAAAAATAAACTAATACATTGGGGGCCTTTTCTCTCTCTCTCTCTCTCTCTCTCTCTCTCTTTATTAAAGAATATGTTTGTGTTTATGCTGTTAGAAAAGACCTGGATATGAGTCAGTGATACAAAGTATTTTACATGTAGAAAGCGTGCAATGCTGTTGTTAAAAAAAAATATACCCTCTTTCTATTATTTGAAAAAATAAATTCTAAAGAAATATGTGTCTAAAAGTATTTTTAATAACAAATCTTCTCTTCTCAAATACACAGAAAAAAAATCCATCAATTTTCAATATCTGGCCGAAGCCACAGGGCCATAATTATTTTTATATCACACGTGAATAAATCCATAATGCAAAATGGCGCTACATTCTATTGTGGCTCGATACCTAAAACTGCGAGTGTATTTCCCACCATAATCAAGCTTCCGGTCACCAAAACCTGAATGTTTTTATTTGTAGAGAGACCTATCGAATGTTCTACAGCTTCTTCAATAGTACCCAGACAGTGTATTTTATGCTTAGAAAAGCCTGGGTTATATTCTAACCAATCACTTACAAAATCGTTTTGAAGAGAGAGCAGAGAGTCCTTTGAAACCGTTCTATCCGTATTATCTTAACCGATATTATTAATTTTGAAAATATCATAGAGCATATATTGTTTACCTGAAGAATACCCTTTGCGGTAAGTGATATTTGTCGTAAAAATAACCTCATCAAACCCCATATGAGATTGAGTATCCGACATGATGGAGAGCAACTCTTTACTATTTCTTCCATGTGTACAATTAAACATCAATATACGGGTCGCATCATGTTCTTTTATAGCTTCTTGGAACCATTTTGAGCATGCCAAAAGGCTTTCAGTAGTATGGGCGCCATCAAGGTACCATGTTACATTGTTTGCAGCTCTTGAACTATACACAGTATCTTTGATTCCAAGCGTTTGTCCTCTTCCGGGCCATCGGGCTGTTGTTAATCCTTTTTTGAACTCCTCGGATATAACATCATTTTGAGGGCTTGGACTAATATTTTTTACTTTCTTTAACCAAATGTCACATATCCCGATCGCTAACGCGGCATTCTGTTTTTGATGCTCCCCAGCAATACCTGCAGTTCCGTTTCTTAGCGACAAAACACTCTTTGTTTATTTTCTTTTTAATTTCTCACTCACCAAGTTCAACTGCGCTAATTTTTTTAGAAGACTCTTCAGGATCGACAATCCGTAATTCCACCTAAGCAACTGATAAGTAGGTACATTGGTTTTAATACTAATAACGAACTTTACATTTTTATCTTTAGCCCTTTGTTGTATGACTGATAAAGCTTCAGGTAGAGGTTTGAGTATAGCAGCTGGTACATTTTGCTATATAATAAGTGCGGTATGAGTTTACTAATTATTTTGCAGAAAATGCGTACCTTAAATATGCCTGATTTGTGCCATGCAATTTTATCGATTGTATTTCCCAACACTGATACATGATCCAAGCCCAAAGCAGCAATACCACACACGATGGGTTCATTTATGACGTTGGTTCCATCATATTCGCCCCCCACACCAACTTCCAAAATAGCACAGTCCACTTTTTCCTGTATAAACGCATGCAATGCCACAAGAGTCAAGAATCGAAAATAACTTGGCTTATCCGGATGATCCTTTTCATTGAGTAAAATAGACTTTTCATCTATTCCTTGCTTTATTCCAAGATGTTTGGTTTCCTCTAGACGTGCCCATATTTCCCCTACATATTGTGCAAACATTTCTTCGCTGAGTGGAACACCATTGATTCTGATGCGTTCGCGAGCAGCAATCAAATGAGGAGAAGTAAATAAGCCCGTCTTGATGAGCGTATCTCCAGGATAGTTTCTTATGATGGATTCTGTAAAGCTTGAAGTTGATCCCTTGCCTATTTGTTATTTTTTGTTAAAAAATAAAAAAGAAATTTCCAAAAAAGAAAATACTTTCCTTTCGTGCCTGAAACGTGAATAAGGTTCAATTTATCAAAATCTTTTGGCTATTTAAAATATTCAATCACTTCAAGTCAATATAAACGTTGGTGCTCTTGTTCAGACATTTTAATACTTTATAACCGATCCTTTCTAGATAGCCTAACATATCATTTAAGCTGGGCGTTGAACGTGGTCCTGCTTTGCGAAGTTTTTCTAATAGACTTGCTTTGGTTTGTAGAGAATTGATTCTGTCTAGCGCTTCCTTTATTATTAAAAAAAAAATTAGAACTATTGTTAGTAAGAGAGAAACAAGTACTTGCTTTATAGGTAAAGGTCATTTTGTGAATGAGGGAAAACCAACGACGATGAAGAAAAAAACTCATTATGTTTTATATCTTGATAAAAAAAAGATAAAAAAAGGAAGCCAATCATACACGCAGAAATAAAGTCATGCATTTCTACTAACTTTAAAGCCTTGGTGTATCTTGTACAACAGCTAAAAAGTGTAAACTTGGCCACTTTGTTGTTTCCATAACCACCACTTTGTAAATAATATCCAATATGTTTGTAAGTGATTTTTATTTTTAAATTACAATTTTTACTTTTATTGCAAACTGTACGGAAAAAAAACAAAACACCGAAAAGCATTACGAACAGACAAAGCAAATACATATACGATGTTCAGACTCAGTAGGGAACGCCTCTAAAAAAGGGGATGAAATTGTATATAAAAACCCAAGGAAGTCGCTCAAAAACAAAATCATCCACCAAACACGCGTTATTGATTATGACGCTTTCCGGTAGTGATCCAACCTTGAATACCCTTCACCACTTCATCACCAATAGAATGCACTAGTTTTTCGTCCTTTCCTACCACGCTCACGACGACTCGAGATCCATCATGTCCTACTTTCCAGTTTGGATAACTGCCAATTTTGATATTTTGATCATTGACGCGGTCTTGAAGTTCACCAAGAAACTCTGCAATGTCACCCTCTCCCAGTGAAGTGCCGACCTGAACACGATAATACTGCGAGTTATCGTCATCGCCCAACTTTTCATGAACCAACTCTTTAAAATGAGGCTTTAACGAATCCAAAAGACCTTCAAATAACCTAGGAATGCCAGGCAGAACCTTTTACCAAAAAGTTAAAAAATGTATACATTGTTAATATTAGATATACCAACGTGAATATTTTTGTTTATAACGACGATTGGAACCCATAAATCGGCACTAGTACGAAGTATATCACACGGATCCGGAAACAATGCCATTCTCTTTCTTGCCTCTGTTAATGTCCAATTTGGATATCTACCTTTAGACATTTCCTGCATTCTATTGCAAGTTTCCATATCCAACTTAAGAGGCAGGTTGTATGCCTTTGCAAGTGCAGAGTACGTGATATCATCATGCGTGGGACCAATTCCACCGCTTGTAAAGACAACATCATGCTGGCTCGATAGACGTCTTATTGTCTCTGCTATCGTATCATAGTCGTCTGAAATCGTTTCAACTCTCTTCAGGTCGATACCGAGGTCAAATAGATATTTAGCTATCAGTGATAATATTTTGATTTAGTCGACTGTGGTTAGATACAGAAACAGTGTTTCTACCTAAAAAATAAGCGTTTGAATCTCTGGTTTTGCCATTCAGGATCTCATCGCCAATAATGCAACAAGCAGCAGTAAAACTTTTCGACTTTGTGGACATTGAGTGAGAAAATAAACCAAGTTGGCCAGATAACAAGGTTTTTCTGACTAATGTATTTATGAGAAGAGTCATTTATGTACAATGTGAACTACCAATGAATTAACACCCTTTTTATAGGCATTGAAATGTGACGATCGAAAAACGCTGATCACAAATTAAGAAATCCATATATGCATCTGATGCTATTATATTTATTTTAAAATATTTACACGATATTAAAGTAGAAAATAAATAAAATATAAAAGATCTTTTACTCTTTGTATCTAAATGCTGTCCCTTTAAAGAAGCACACATACACGCCAAGTCTATTTGTAGAAATGAAGAAATTCGCCATATAATAATAATAAAAAAGCATATGAATAAAGTTAAGAATGAATTAAAAAAAAATTCAAGAGAACCAAAGCCATGATGTTTGTGTTTTTTGGGTAGTTGCAGGTAAACATACAGATGAAGTGTTGTCAATATAACGTGGCTCTGACACCGCCTCCTGTCTGCTATCAGCTTCATTATAACGTGGGGTCTCTTTAAATGCAATGGCTGCTTTTAAACCTGCTGCAACCAACATATACAACGCTTCGGAAATAAACTCATGTAACCGGTATTGTTCATCTGCCTTTAGTCCAAATTTGATGCATTGTATCCCAATATCTTGAGCCTTTTCAGTAACATGATAATGCGCGTCAATCCACATAAACAATTGTAATGTATAACCAAATAAAAGTGCAAGGATATCTATATACACGTGTATATATTAGAAACCATTCCTTTATAATCGTCACTTTCATCCCACTCTCCTTTATCTTTTTTTTTACCTGGTATAGGTGATTGTTTAATCAGTACTGCACAAGAAACAGCGACATCAATCACACATTGTCCAAACTTTTTAAATCGAGTTATTGGATCCCCGTTTACTCCTTGCCCCGCTGTTTCTGCAACCGTCAAAGTTGAATTCAAGGGCGTGTGAATTCTCTTATTATCTTCCACTTCCTGATTGTTTGTTGATTGGTAAGCCCTTGTTATCATATTTCCGACTGTAGATGTAAGTTTGGATAGTAAGAATGAAGTGATTGGTATTGCGGTATTATTGTATTCTTCCACTGCGTTGTTATCATTGCCTTTAATGCTATTATTGGGGTATCTTTTTGAAAGGTTGAGAATGCCTACTCTTTCCTCAACACTATATGAAGGTCAGTTACAAAAGAAAAGGACAGCGGCAATTATACTGCACTGCTTTACCTTGCTAGCTTATCACGGATAGCCATTCTTGTATTTACATCTGCTTTATCTATCAAATTTTATTAAAACTAAATTTAGAGTGTAAATAAAAGAGTGTGTTCAACTTACTTGGTAGCGCCATTATAACTTTATCGATACCAGTCAAATAAATCTCTAAAGCGGTTGATTCGTTTCCACTTTCATATTCATCGGCGGCGATTGATACCAACTTCATTCCTTGAGAGATACTATGTCTATCTATATTTGGTTGTTGTTTGTTATTCTTATTAAGCGAATTGGTTACATCGTCCCTGATCTTTTCAGCAAGCGCACTCATTTCAGTAGTCCATGATGTACTTGGTGTAGGTGTTGGAGTACTGTTACCATTTCTAATATGCATTGTATCATATGGCGGTGGTGGAAGAAACGATACAGTCGGAACAGGTTCGGTACTGCTACTATTGTATGGTTGATAATAAAAGGGTCCACCGCTTGTATTCGTAGTCGATGTGGGCGATGATTTTGATTTATAAATTAATTCAGGTGGACTTCTTTCTTGTTCTTCTGTACTTGATCTTCTTGAAAAAGATTCTATCTTGCTAGCCGATTGATACAAAAAAGAAGATAAAAGTGAGGTCATAGAGAGAGAAATATATAGAACTAAGAGGAAAGAAAAGTTAGTTCTTGTGTTTTTAGTGTATGGATGTTTTTTTGGGGAAAGAGGGGGGTTAATTAGTATTTGGATGTTTGTTTATAAATAAAATCTAAAATGGGGTTTATAAAAAAAGAGTGATAAGAAAGTAAAAACAACAACAACAAAAAACTTTCACCATTTAAACTTGTTTTTTTTATTATTTTCATGTGACAATTATGAAATCAATAAAAAGATGGTCTGGATTTCTATTTTCGGATGATAAACCCTCTCTGTGAGTGTCAATGGAAAAGCAGAAAAAACCTTTTCTTTGAATGCTTTTTGATTCGATGTGACACATGAAGAACGGAGTATAGAATTCAAAATCGTGTGGCGGAAGGATGAGAGTCCAACCGCCGAGGTTGTTGTTTGTTATATAAACATCTATAAACACCAATTAAAATCAAAGCTATTTCTAAATGTAAATAACTAACTAAATAAATGGCTCTATTTTTTTTCTTTTTATATCTATCCCTCCTCATTTGAAGATCTCAAAATTCAAAAAAGGAATTTTTAACCTTAAGCATTATCAAAATCACCCTCTTCACATAATCTCAAAAAGTGTTGGCCATTATTTTTGGGGTACAAGATATTAATATATGCTAAAGAACACATGAATATTAATTAATCATGGGTTTACTAGTTTAGATACGGAAGAGCTATTATAAAGTGCCTGATAAGAGATTGCCCCTTTTTTCTAGTGACGCGCACGGTCCCATTCCATCCAGCGTTTTGGAGTCTCACTACTTTTCATTGGGTTGTCATCTTTTTCATGTTTCACACAATACTAGGTCTATTTTTCCCCCAAATAAATAATAATATCAAATGCTAGTGGCTGATCATGGCTACTTGCTTTTCCTTGGTCATATTATGAATATCATGGATCATTATCATCATATGGATGGATTACATTCATTATAATTATAAGGACTCATGACTAAAATATAATTTAAGACGCTGACTACGAGTTCCAGCGATAAGTTGATAAAGTTGCGGTTTATACGACTTAAAACACATGCCCGCATAATAAATACTGATGATGATGATGCAAGAATAAGAACTTTATGATAAGAGATATTCATCTGGGCCACTTAACGCTTTTGAAAGTCCGTTTACTTCATATCTCTTTCTTTGGATGTATTTATTTATTAATAAGAGAAAACAAGTTCCATTTACTTATCAGTCTTGAATATCATAAATTACTTTTTACTCAAAGGAGTGTTGCTTGGGTTACTATCATAGTATGCTATCTATTTTTTATGACAACCAGGAAAGAAAAAACCTCAGTTTGAAGAATAAAGAAAACAAAATCAATGGCGATATGCGCTTTTGTCAAATCCGCCAATCAGTGTGTTACAATCGTTTTTCGTATCAAAACAAATAGAACGCTTATAATATATTCGCATTAAGTCCGTGTCAAATGAAGCTTTCTTCATTCAGTTTAGAAACATAGCTTTGTGAATATAACGAATGAACAAATTTAATTCTATAATAGGGCAAATACTTGACCCATATTGGCAGCACTATTAAAATTACTTTTCAGATACCCTAATACTTTTAAAATATTACATCTCTTTAACACCACCTCTTGAGCTAATACTCTTATCTATGATCTCATAAGGGCTAGTATTTTTTTAGAATTCATTGCTAAAAAAAAAGTTTATTTTCCACCTACACGCGCTGATGTTTGGAACAAAAGTGTTATATATTCAAAAGGAACTTGTATTTTTCTCATGCACCTTTGAAAACATGTTTTTTCTTTTTAATAATTGACTTTTATATCACCATAAGAATACGCGTTCACTTCATATAATGTGCATTTTTTTTTATTTCTAGAACACTAGCTAAAATGTAAAATGGGTATCCTTTATTCGTTTTTTCATTGGGTATCTTTACATTTTCTATGAAACACATGAACAGAAAGTGCTTTGTTTGTTGTGTAAATAGTTTGATAAACATGATAGCATTAATAAACTAAGTTGCCTGAAAAAAGCCATGGAATGTGACTTCAAAATGACACTTTTTGCTTATTTTATTACAAGTGAAAAAGAAAATGAAAGCAGCATGGAGATGTAAAGTAACAATCATGCATTTGTCCCCCTTTTATCCGATTTGACATTTCCCATCACCATTTTGTCACCTTATTCTTCTAAATCAGAGTATTTACTACAAACAAATGAATTAATCTTGTGACGCATCGATATATGAATTAATAAACACTGTAGTCATTTTATATTTATATGTCGAGCACAAATATAAATAAACAAGTGAGAAAATGATAGACAGAAATAAATCCATAGCCACATAAAAAATACGGAATATACTCGTATTGTTACCAACAATATTATTCATGCCTCATTAAAACGTAAATGTTTCCTTTTATAACGTGAGTTACTATGTTTACTCTCTACCGTAATAGCAGAGGTATTTCTTTATTGGTTTAATAATAAGAAACAATGAACACGTAAAAAAAAATGGTTGCTCTATATATAAACTATTTTGTTGTAACATCGGCTCTACCTTCTACCACATTTTATACTTATAGATACAGCCACAACTATTAGAAATGAAATTGAAGTCAATATCTATATAATTACATATAACATATCTTCTTTTTTTCACTAAAATCAAGCATATTGGTTTTGTTGACAGAGTCTGCATTACTGTGAACTTTGATTGATAACGTATATTAAAATGCATGAAAGATAGCACTTGAAGATTTAGCTGAAGTCTGCCTTCTCCCTCTCTCTTTTTACTCTCCATTTTAATTGTAGATTTTGTTTCTCTCTGTCGATATGAGTTTCGCATGCTGTTTACATTTAAGCATGAAATATGTATTCAAGGCAGTAATCCTATTTGAATTACTTAATTGAAGATTAAAAACCACCTCTTCCATAAATTTAGTTGAATTACTCGATTTTATAATTGTTTGCGATTAACATGACATTCTTTTAATAACTAAAAAAAACCTTAATACTCCTGTGCACTTTGTCCAAGTCAATCAAGAACAATTTCCTTTTTAGAAACCGGCCAATAGTAATACATCTTTTAAGGAAACGGTCACGCCGTTGATTTTCAACATTACAACAACATTTTTTTGTTTTTGCTAATCTTTAGTCGATTCTTTCAAGATTGTAAAAGTAAGTTAATATTAGATTAGATTCATTTACTTTATATTTTATACCTTTATCTTTATTCTTTTATTTTTCTCTTTTTATACCAGGGTTTTCTTTTTCACTTGTTGCTTTCCACCTTTTTTAAAAAATCTTATACTCTCTTAACTCATTTTTTTTGTAAAAAAAAAAAATACACATTTCTTCTTTGTAAGTGATTTTGACCTGTCTTTTACTTATATACATATTTTTTTTTTCAAACAGAAAGAAAACATATACGCGTTCTATACTTACCACTTTTAACTTTGTTTATTTTATATTATATCACTTTATTATCATCAATCCTGTTTATTTCTCTTTTATATTATATCCTTCATTTTCACACCTTCAAAAACATTGTTTCATATATTTCTGCTCTGGTATATTTTTCCGTATCTCTTAACGTTAGTTATTTTCTTTTCATTTTTATATTATTTTACTTTAATTTTTATCCTAAAAAAAGCAAGTGACTAATCAAACTACTTTTATAGAAATCTAAAACAAAAAAAAAATGATAAAACAGCTAAATGAAGCGTACAAACGACTCGTTAAATCTTTCGGCTGATTCAAAGAAAGCAAGATACACACCGTCAAACTATAGGTAAATATATATTTTTAACCAAAAGGATTAAGGAGTTGAGGCTACGTTATGCTCCCTTTTTTGAAATGTACAACTTAATTTCGCCCAAACCCCCTTATTCACACTCCCTTATTTTTTATTATATTATTATTATTAGTGATGTATATTCCCAATATGGCATGATGTCCCAATACGCTGCACCTGGGCCATTCAATCAAGGTACCTCCACTGCAGGATTCAGTGGATACTCGACACCTTCGCCCATGTATGGCATGCCCTATTCAGGCACACAGAGCATGATGAACTCTCAGTTTGGTGCTACTGCAAGCTATCCTCAAGGCTTCTCTGCCAACGCTGGTTTCACAGGCGCTATGCCTGCCGCAAACGGAGTCACCACCGAGACTAGCAGAACAATTTACCTTGGCAACGTCCCCAGAGAGACTGAGCCAAATGATATCTTAAAATACGTAAAGACTGGCATGGTTGAATCATTGAAAATCATGCCTGAAAAGGGATGTGCCTTCTTGGCGTTTGTTGATCCTACAAGTGCACATGCCTTCTATTCGGAATTCCACGCAAAAAAACTAACAGTACACAACTCTGATTTACGACTTGGATGGGGCAAGGCCGCTGCTCTACCAACTCCTCTCAGAATGGCAATCCACAATGGTGCTACACGCAATGTTTATCTAGGCTCATTGGATGAATCCGTTACCGAGGAAGGCTTGCGCACTGATCTTTCTCGATTTGGACAAATTGAGCAAGTAAAGATAATACGCGAAAAGAATATCGGTTTTGTGCATTTCACCAGCATATCTGCAGCTCTCAAGTGTGTCTCGACCCTACCACAAGAACCAGCATGGGCATCACGTCGCGTCTATTACGGTAAAGATCGATGTGCTTACAGTGGTGCCGGATCAGATGCACATTATGGAGGAGGCAACATGCAGACACCATTTGGAGGTAATTTTGGTTTTGACCCTTACGGCAGCATGATGATGAACCAATACTCGATGCGCAACCCCAGCGTTACCGGTGCCAATGTTTTACGCACACTTTATATCGGCAACGTCCATCCAGACGCCACTTGTGAAGACTTGTGCAACTCGATACGCGGTGGCAATCTACTCCAGGTGCGATACTTTCCCGAAAAACACATTGCATTTGTATCATTCATGGATGCACCTACTGCCATCACCGTTTATAACCACGCCAACTTTAACGGTATTGTTGTTAAGGGTAGAAGACTTCGTGTAGGTTGGGGCAAGCCATCCCCCATTCCCAGCAATGTTTTACTCGGTATTCAATCAGGAGCCACGCGTAACATCTATGTTGGTGGAATAGAGGAGGACATCACTGAAGAAAAGCTGCGCTCTGATTTCTCAGAATTTGGGGAGATAGAATTGATCAATACATTAAGAGAAAAGAGCTGTGCGTTTGTCAACTTCACAAGTGTTCAGAGTGCCATGTCAGCTTTGGCCGGTATCAAGGAAAAGCCTGGTTATGAAAAGTACAAGATAAATTATGGTAAAGACAGATGTGGCAACCCCTTCAAGCAGGTATTCCGCAGTAATGATGATAACAAATCACAAACCGCTGTGGCGGCTAATGGTACTACCTCTGATGCTCAAAGTACTGGTGGCCAGTAAAAAAGAAAAGAAAAAAGAACCCCATTGCTTATTATTTTTTCCACTTTTATTGTATATATTTCCATATACAACCAATTGAAATACATAAATCTATCTGTTTTAATGTACAAAAAAAAAATCCTTTTGTTTTTGATTTCATTTCATTTTACATCTTTGTTTTTTTTAAAAGCTTTTTTTACCACTTGCATTTAATACATTTATTATGTAATTTGTATTCGTTTTATAATAACACTATTTATTCGTATAGTAAATCAATGGTTTAAAATAAAATAAAAAAAGTTGATATTAATAATGTAAAAACTACAAACACGAACTGTCTTTTTCAAGAAATTGAGAACAAATTTCAAAAGATTTTCAAATTGTTGAGAAACATTTCA
>VCJG01000240.1:0-10947 GCA_024140375.1 Backusella westeae | reverse complement strand
GAAAAAAAAAAAAAAAAAAAAAAAAAAAAAAAAAAAAACATGAAAATGTTTGAACAAGGTAGAGAATGAATAGCATTCATCAGTTATACAGTAAATGGATGAACGCTGACGATAATAGATGAGAAAAATAACATCAATGTCAGTTAAAAGATTCGCAAAAGACAGATGAGTGGCGTATATGTTGATGCATGATTTATTTATATCAAAAACAACGAATCAAAACTTGACTTTTATGGTTTTACAACAACTGCGGCTACAGCTTTTCAAAAAAAATAACCTATAAAAAGAAGTGAAAGGTTAGATAAGACTTTAGAAACACATCCTCCTTTGTATACTAATTTTTTAAAAACTCCAAATGTCTGGTAAGTCATTTCATTCATCATCTTGAATCTCTTATTTATATATTACCTAGACTACGATACTGTCACTGTTCTTCGTAAACGCAATCCTGACAAAGTCAAGGTGGCTCGCAAAGAAACCGACGTCAACTCTGCCCGTCAAGCCGGTGCTGCTGTGAACACGGAACGCAAATCCGTCACCAATGCCAGTCACGCCAACACAGACCATAGCAAGTTGGCCAAGATTGATCGAGATGACGAGGTAGCCCCTCCTGTTCGCGTCGATGTTTCTGTAGGCAAGGCGATGCAGCAGGCACGTCTTTTGAAGGGCATCACACAGAAGGAACTTGCGCAGTTGGTGAATGAAAAGCCTCAGGTAGTCAATGAATATGAGTCTGGCAAGGCCATCCCTAACCAAAGCATCCTTGCAAAGTTGGAAAGAATACTTGGTGTTAAGTTGAGGGGTAAAAATATCGGTGATCCATTAGTATTTGGAAAGAAAAAGTAGAAAATGATCTTAAAAAGTAGAAAATACTACATCTTGTTTACCCCACTTTCGTTTTATATATATAACGTAAAATAAAATATTTATTATATTGAGTACAGTTAAAATACCATCATCAGATAGACCTTACATTATCAAGTCCAATTCTATTTTTTTTTAGACAGAGTTGAGAATTTTTTTGATATAATTGAAGATGATTAAACAAAAAGAATAAACTAAAGAAATAAACGTCTCTCTTTTCCAGGAACAGCAACAATGCACCAGGGTAGTCGCATTAGCCAAACAATTAAAAAGCTTCTCCTGATAATAACTAGGTTATTACTCTTGGGTGTCTCTTTTTTTTTGAGTGAAATAATAACGTTTATTTATTACGTATTATTGTTCATTGTATCCAATGGATTTTCATCTTTGGCCTTATCAGATGAAAAACCAATCCGCAGATTCATTCCGAAAATTTCCTTATTTGGTTTAGAACGGACTTGCAAAACACATACACACACACAGGGAAGAAGTAACTTGTAAATTATTTAATAAAAACAACGTCAATCATAATTGTTCATTTTGTAATTACTTTTTCTTTCTTTCTTTTCTCTTTTTGTTTCTCTTTCCTCTTAAATACATAAGCTAACTTCACAATATAAACTCATCAATGAATAATGTTGATTTCAGTTGTCATGAGGTAACATGGGAAGATACCGACTCTTCCGAAGATGAAGACTATCTACCGCAGAACTCCTTTCAAGAGGTCGTCTTACCTTCGATAAAACAATACATGATGGATAAAAACAGCGATAGAAAAAGAGGCCGCATGAACTCAATGGATATCGAGACAAGAGACTTGTTTAAGCGTCGAGTTTACGACGAGGAACCACGTGATAAGGTTAGAAAGGTGCTGGATGCCACCATTGATAATGGAATTGAAGAAATCGATCTCAGGTAAATAGCAAAAGTGTGTTTTTATGCATATACTCATTAGAAGTAGTAAGATGGACCTGGTAGAGATACCAGATGAAATTGCCGAGCTTCAATATGTTACGGTTGTTCAAAATGATGTGGTAAAAACGGCCTCGCTTCAGCTTTATCTGTATTCCAACCAGATCCAAGAGTTGTGTATGAGTTTATTTAAATTGAGGAATTTGACCGTTCTTAGTCTTCGTAAGTTATGTTGTTGATGTTTGGAACTCTTCTAATGCAAATTAAAGGTAACAATCGCCTGACAAATATCCCAGTGGAAATTGCGCTACTTGAAAACCTCGTGGAACTGGCATTGGGGAACAATCAACTGGTAATTTAAATAATATATTTTATATTCTATGGGGCTCATCATACATAGCAAACCATACCAGGTGAGATGCTTCGTATACCCAAACTGGCCATCCTATCGCTATTACCCAACCCCTTTTTAGCGCCTGTGAAAAGCAATCGTCAAGTCATCAAGAGTGTTTCTGTCACCAGTCTGGTTGAAATCACAACCCGACTTGTTTTATCCAACAACAATGCATTCAATGGTGAGGAAAATATACCAATGGAAATCACAAACAGACTGTCCTTTATATCGCCGGTGAATACATGCGAGCAGTGCAAGAAGCTGTTCCTGAATCCCGATGTCGTGGAGTTGCATTGGAAGTCACCTCTGACAACCAGACAGCCTGTGCCTGTGCTTTATCGTTTCTGTTCATTGCTTTGTTCTGACTTGTATTCATCTTGAAGGTGAAAAGAGCCCTTCCTTCACATGTATAACTTTCCCACTCTTGCTTCTGTCAAATAATTTGTGTATAGCCTTGTTTTTATTATAATTGTTACATTAAAGTTTATTGGTAAAAAAAAATAGTCATTTGGATTCAGGTCATTTATCCACATAAATATATAAAAAATAATTATAATTTGGCATCGGAACCAAAAACCATTCTGGCCTCTTCCAAAATCAACTCCTTATTGGTATGAACAAGAGGTTGTGTAAACTCTGGGCTGGCACACCAACGTTGAGCGGCAATGGAATCCTCTTCAGCACCAGGCACCTTGTTTTCAAGACCCCAACTTGCCTGTTCCATTAAGAGAACACCCGCAAGGGTTCGACCGAGGGCAAATGTCAACTGGCGAATGGTAGCTTCGATATCAACGGGGTCAACACATGCCTTGACAAAAGTACCAATGTTATCCAAAGCGACATGCACACGCTGAGCAGATGCCTCAAAACGTGGGGATGCGGGTATCTTGGCCTTCATCAAGCCAATAAACATGGTCACTGCCTCTCCCTTGGTCTCACGGATCACACGGAACACATCCATGGCCAGGACATTGGTGGTGCCCTCCCAAATGGTATTGACCTGTGAATCACGGAGCTGACGTCCAATCCCAACCTCCTCCATATATCCCTGACCGCCCAACGACTCCATGGCCTCACTGATGGCATTGGCACCCATCTTGCACACATAGGCCTTTGCCATGGGTGTCAGCAAGCGAAGCAGTTTCATGTCCTGATCAAGACACTCGGTACGTCCCAAAAGATGGGCACAGTAAAACGAGATCTGAGCACATGCACGGAACACCAACTCTAACTGGGCCAATGTGGTGATATGAAGAGGTTTCTTATCCAGGGTCTGATTAAAAGCGACACGTTTGCGTGAAAAGTCTTTTGCAATTGCCAATGAACGACGCAAGGCACTGAGTGTGCTGAAACACGAGTAGATGCGGGTGACGTTGAGGATGGAGGCGATGCAAGGGATACCACGACCGGGTTTTCCGAGCTAGAAGCAAGTTAGAATGATGCTGGGATAGAGTGGATGATATTTACCATATGAGCCTTCATGCCATTTAATTCGAGTTCGGCAGTAGGCAAACCCTTTGTACCATACTTGTTTTTTAATCGATGCACGCGAACACCATTCAACTTACCATCTGGTTGTCTCATTTCAGCAACATATAATGAGAGACCTCGACTTGTCTATTGGATAAAAATGAATAAAAAAAACACACACACATGATAAAGAACGCTTACCGACTTGACGGTGCCATCCTTGGGATCGATATTACGAGCAAGCAGCATGGTTAAATCAGCGGTAGTTGCACTTGAGAACCATTTAAATCCAGAGATGGACCAAGTGTTTCCTTCAATCAACTCGGCTTGTGTTTCTGTGTTACCGACGTCACTGCCACCAGGGCGTTCTGTCATCCATTGGCCGCTTGTCCAAAACTTGGCAGGATCACGACTATCAGAAATGGATGAGACATAATGGAAAAGGTTTTTTATCCCAATGTTTACCTTGTTAAACGTGTAAAATATTTTGCCTTCATTTCATCTGTGCCTAATAATTCTGTAACACGTGAAGCGCCATCTAATGATGCTGATTAATAACAAATGCTAGGAAAAAAGTTCTATTCTCACCTGTCATTGAAAGAGGGCATGTATACATGGCCGATGAAGATGAATAAAGGTATTGCTTAGCGAATTGATAGACTCGGGAATATTCCTTTTGTTTTCTTTCATAACCAATGGCAATCAATCTAAAAAGAGAGAGTAATGAATACACATGAATGGAATATATTGGATTGCTTTACCCTTCTTCAGCAGCAACATCATTCAATTGTTTCCAACCAGGTGCAGTTGTAATCTCATCAATGCGTCTGTTATATCGTAAAAGATGAGTTTCATTTTATACTAAATAATATCTTGTTTTACCTGCACCAGGCATCGTATTGTATTAATTGAGGGTAGTTGCTAGGCGTCTCCACATTATCACCCATGGCAGCGATATCTAAATGATATGTGAGCTTATGATTAGATAATAGTAATAAATAGTATGTACCTTCAATGACTCGCTGACCAAAGCGGTCAAGATCAGGCACAATGTCGTTTAGAATGGGTTCAGGAAGGATCCTTTTGAGAATGTTCTGAAGTACAATGTCATCTCGGTATTGATTACCAAGTTGAGGAGGTTCCTGTGTTTATATATGTTTAGATACCTGTATATATAGTGTACGCTTGTTTATTTTACTTGTTTAAAGCCAATATCTGAAGTGGCGGTGACTGTAGGTTTACTCATATAAAAATAATTGTGAGAAAGAGAGGTGAGGGAAAGGACGATCGTAAAAAATCCTCTTTCTAAAAAAGGAAATATAGCTTTTATTTTGAATAGCCGATTCCTTTTCATTTTCCTTTTCTTTCTCTTTAGTTTTACATCTAAAAACACTTTTTGTTGATTGTAAATAGATTTTAGTCATGCATTCAGGCGATCATTGTCCCCTTTGTAAACAACAAGACACAGGCGAGGTAGAGACGTGGTTACAGTGTGACGCGTGTAATAAGTGGTACCACGGCTCCTGTCTTGATCTCACTTGTCAAAGTATTGACAGCATTGAGCGCTTTCACTGTCCCCATTGTGTCGACAAAAAGGGACCTTCTACTTGTAAACATGATATAATTTCAAGCTCAGAATGCCATGGAAACTAAAGTAATATTGTTTAGATAAACAACTGCGAAAGTCAAATAGAGGACAGGTGCGTTTAAATTATGCCGATTTGAACGAAGGCACGTCAGCGGGAGATGAAAGGATATGGTCAAAACTCCTAAACGCAAAAACATTTAAAGAGGATACCTTTCAAAGGTTCAAGGCAAAGGAATTGCTGGAGGACGACTTTTTAAGGAAAACTGGCCTAAGAGAACCCTTTGTGGTTGAGGTGAATGAACCCGAGTTGGATATGAAGATGCCAGACAAGAATATTAGCGTACATGACATTGCTGATATGATAGGTAACACTGATTTATATCGTAGCGATCCATTTATTCATCTCTTTGATGTAAATAGGTCATGATCATCCTTTGGAGGTGATTGGTAAGTAGAGTCAATTGTAACCACTTGGAACTAACAACAAAATAAAGATGTGGCCTCTCAATCGGAAACAACTGGCTGGACAGTGGGTAAATGGGCCGACTACTTTCATAGTAAAGAAAGGGATCGGATTCGAAATGTGATTAGTCTGGAAATAAGCCAAACAGAGCTTGGAAAGAAGATCACCCGACCTAAACTAGTAAGGGATTTGGATTGGATTGATCATGTGTGGCCATCCCATTTAACTGAATATCCTAAAGTGCAACTGTATTGCTTGATGGGCACAAAGGATTCTTATACGGACTTGTAAGTGTATTTTATTACTTGAATGAATGAATAGTGATTAAATCTATAATGATAATAATAATAGTCATATCGATTTTGGTGGCAGTTCAGTAAGTGCTTATTATTACCCTAAATAGTTATATTGATTAGAGGATAAAATTAGGTGTTTTATCACATATTGAGTGGAGCAAAGACATTTTATTTTATCGAACCAACGCCAAAAAACCTCAAAAAATACCAAACATGGACATCTTCACCCGATCAATCGATTACATTCTTTGGTGATATGGTAAAGGAATGCTACTGTGTAAAATTGAAACCTGGTAACACAATGTAAGTCATCATAAAGAACAATGAATGCATTTACTAAATGTACGCTTCAGGATTATACCCACTGGTTGGATTCATGCTGTATATACCCCACAAGACGCCATTGTGATTGGTGGAAACTTTCTCCATTCCTATAATGTATCCACACAACTCAAGATCAACGAGATTGAAGATGCCACAAATGTACCAAAGAAGTTTCGATTCCCCTATTATAAGAAGCTGAACTGGTATGCCCTGGCCAGGTTTGACGAGGTCTATAATGACGACCAGCTTGAAAGTATGAGCGCACTTGCGCAATGGCTTTTGTCATCGTGTCAGCAGAGTAAACGAAGACCTTCGGTGATACCAAAGGAGATTAAGCATCCTACCGAGCTGGCGGAAAGGGTGTTGGCCAAGGCAAATGCCGCACTTGAAAGGAGAGGTTCATTAAAACGTAAAAGATCAATGTAAAATAGACTTGGAATCATTTGTTATTTATTTCATATATATCATGTATTTGCTTGTTTAAAATAAAGTCTATAATTGAGATCTTAAAAATCCTTTTTAAGCACCAAACGTATGAGTTCAGCCGACATGGATGATGCTTGATTTTTGCTGGTATAATAAGACAAAACGGCCTCCAAGTGCTGCCTGACTTGGTCTTTGCTGGTATCATCGTCTAGTAATTCCTTATCGGGTAATGGGGTAGATAGCGGTGCTTGGTTATCGCCATTTCCGTCATTGGGGTATCGCCACTCGGGCAGCTGATTGCTATCCGGTGTTTTTTCACTTGTCGGGAGTACTTGAGTAGTATTATCTTCATCATCATCATCATCATCATCGCCATAGTCACCGTTTACACAAGACGGTGATGGTGATGTTGAGACGGCAGCGATGGTGGTGTGGGTAGGCGGTGGTGGTGTGCTCTCCAATAGTTGCTCACTGGTTTCTAATCTGCTGTTTGTATTCATATATCGCTCTTTAAACTTGGTGAGCCAGGAACTCGATGCCTTAAAGTCTTGCCCGGCGTTGTCAAAGGTCTGCGCATACGATCGCGCTTGTGCTTGCAACATTTGATCGGTGATGACTTTACAATCTTGTTGCTCCTTTTGAATCCACAGAAGCAATGCTTCTTCGATCACTGGGTATCTCGAAGTGCGTTGACGGAATCGCTTTGCAGTGACATCTGAATCAATGGATAACCAACGATCCTTTCCTTTAATAATCTTGTTGTATTTAATTTTAATTTTTAAATTAAATTATCATGAAACGTTATTTCCCACTCCCTTTTTACCTTGGCAATAGTTGTTCTTTTGCAGCCGTACTTTGTTGCCAGCTCTTCTTGTGTGGAGCGTGGGTTCTGTATATGATCTTCACAGATCAGTCTTTTGGTTCCACCCGAAAGACTCGTTCGGGACTTGGAGCCTGTTGCTGCAGATGTAACATCTCGGACGGGTGTCTCTCGATTGACACGGAACACATGAATATTGTCTTTTTCTGAGCTTTCCATGGAAATAACCTTTCATTCATACAAGAATGAAAATATAAAAAGAGTAAAAAAAAAAATAATAAAAAAAGGAAAGAAAGGCAATATTTTAATAATATTTCATTATTTTTTTGTAAAAAAAATTCGTCTGGATAATTGAGAGCGTTAAAAAGAGTGTTTGTGGCCCTCTTCTCAAAAAGGAGGCGGACTTGTTATTTTACAAAAAGCGTCATCGTAAATGGAGACTTCAAAACCACGTTCCATGTACGACGTTAATCAGCACGGGAAAAGTTTAAAAGTCATTTTAGTTCTTTATTTGTACGGTTCACTGCAATTGGGAGATTATTGCTATCCATGTGGTAGAAGAGAGTGCTTCAATAAACATCTACTGCTCCTTTTCTCTTTCTTGAAACAAGGACATGTACTGTTTTTTACATTGGCAAGTTTAAAAATATGCTGTGTTTCAACTTAATAAGGGCGATTTTTACTTATTTATGACTGGGAGACTTGCCATTGGAGTTTTACAAAGAGTGTTCAAGTCGGAGTCATCAATTGGGGTACAAAAAATATAACAAAGGGGAGCAATCAATACAGATAGAAGGTGGCAGATGTAGAAATAATCAAGAGCATAAAGTATATAAAGGAGAATAAGTCAAATTAGTTTACAAGCTTATAAATCAAATGACAAATTATACTTACTTTGCTGTCCTTTGTTTCAAGACGCGCGCACGGAGCGAAAAACAGATCTAAGCAAATAAAAAGAGAACCATTAAATCTGTTCAAATCTCGTCATAATATAGTAGTGTGGCTTTATTACATTTTCAATCCCCTACAAACTATGCGTTTGGTCGAACCATCATCTGCGGGGACTTGAGCGGCAAGAGCTAGGTCAGCATAGGCCAGTGGACGGGAGAGTCTTTTTCTTTTTTATTTTATCTCTTCGTCTTTGTTTTCCTTTCTATTATTATTTATCATGTAAAAATGATATACAAACCAAGCTTCTTTTCCTTCGAGGATGCCACCTTCTACCTAATATCACTGTAAGTATAATCAAAGCTTGGGCTAAAATATAATAGGCTGATAACATTTATAGTAGTCATCGTAAATACATGTGCTTTGTTAATGGGGCGCCAAGATGCTATCGCAAGAGTGTGAATGGTAATAACCAGACTGGCTAATAGAATAGAAATTTAAAGGACCAGACACTGAACAGTTTCGAAAGCAAACGCAGATATTACAGTACGTCATTGGGCAACATTTAATATTGATGGAAATACTTGCTTTAAAAGGCGTTTCGCGTTTCCAATTCATATAAATACATAAGCATACGCTACACATAACCAAGCCCAAGTTGCAATCATCTCTGAAAAGATACTCATGGGTGTTGCTTATGTGTTTATCTGGTTTGTTGCGCGTGTGCAAAGGCACCACAAAATACAAATGTCCTAATAGAAGCTGCGAATACAATTATTGACTCAGTGAAAGCCGTACAGAAAATGCTAGGTTATTACAATAAGACTACAAAGATACAGTTGTACACACTCGACTCGCCCTCCACGGGTTAACAGTATTTTTTGTAAAAAATTTATCAGAATCAAATGGTTCAATGCCCAATTAGTCACTTAAATTAAAGGCATCAAGAAACTCTATCCTGATTTCACCATATCAACTATTGTAAACAAACAATGCAATATATTTGCCATTGAGCTGAAACCAGTTGTCCCAACCCAAAGTTTGAGTGATCAAATGATAATTGGCTATGAAACGCAAAAGGTGATAGATGTCCTTGTAGACGCTGGTGTTGATGATCCCCCATACATGTGATATTTGGGTTGATGGAAACGTATAAGATGGATGATACTTTTTAAAATATATATTCTAATTTAACCATAAATTTGTATACGTATTTCAGGTTTGGAGTGCCATTGTTACCAAACGGATCGTCTTACATGTTATTATTTTAAAATTTTAAATTGCTATGTATCTTCCAGAATCAATACTCTATTCTTAAGGGCATTGTTATATGAGCAGTCCAATTATATACGAGTACGCAAAAATAAAATCAAAGTGCACAAAAAAAAAATTGACATGTGCAGATTTAAACAGAAAAAAAACAGTATGTTCTAGTCAATTAAAGGAAGGTTGCACAATTTTCTGTACTCATTTTGAATGACTTTATATGTACACACACACATATATATGGCTGTCATATGCCAATATTTTTGTTATAAAGTAATGATGAAATACGATATGGTATTCCCTTCATCTACACATGATATTCACTGTAAATATATTCATATATCCATATGTGTACAGTAGGGACTGGAAAGATGAATATTGCATCATGGATTATTTTGTATTCCATATTCCAACATTGAGTAGAATTCAGTAATATAAAACAATTCTATTAGTCAGTTCAATTCCATATATTCCATATAATAGTGATATACCCAAAGCCATTCCATTTTGTAGTAAATATATGTGGTGTAAAAACATTTAACACATTCCTTTTGCCAAGCATTAGGCCTAATATTATGGATGAGAAAAATATTCCAATTCGAACAAAGAGGTAATGGAATATTAAAGCATGCATATTTATTTTTTAAAAAAAAAATATTCAGCTTTCAAAAATATTCTATTAGAGCGTATTCACTTTTCCAGTCCCTACTGTATGTGTGTATCTGTGTTAGAGAGTGTAAAGACTAAAACAAGGAATAATAATAAAAAAAAGAGTGGCAGATAAACTGTATACATTTCAAATATTCTTTTGAAAACAAAATAAAAAGCTCATTTGAAACAATTTGATCGAGGATTTTGAATCCCAAAATAGTTTGTCGCTTTCTGGCGATCCTTCAGAAGAAAAGCAATAGTTACTCATATTCCTTTTTAATATATAAAAAAAAAAGAACGTTGTACAACATGGCTTCTAAACGGAACTCCTTTATATGAACTAATGGAAGAGCACTAGATACAATCACAATTAATTCCAATCAGTTCATGAAAACACGTTTTTTGAAGATGGGTTTATATTTATGTGGAGATACATTATGTTGCTTTTTGAAAGAAAAAAAAAGTTACCAAGTGTAAATAAATTAGTATTGACAGTTATAAGCTTGTTTCTTTTAGTGTTCTTTTTTTTTCAAATACTTGAGAAAATGTGGTTAGCAGCACCATACACAATGATAGTTGTTTTAA
>VCJG01002398.1:0-10879 GCA_024140375.1 Backusella westeae | reverse complement strand
TTTTTTATTAAAAAAGGGCTACAATATGTGTGCCCTACCAGGCACACCAAATTAAATCAAATATACGAAAAATTAAATCGAATTTCGAGGTCGCCCCAGACATGGTTATACCGCCGCATGAAAGAAAGAGAAAACCCGGGGAACATGGTATTTAGAATACCGATGGCGAATGTGTAGGGGAGACAAGTCTAATATTAACTTTTATTGGGGAAGAGGGTGAAACCGGGGGAGTTTTGCTAGAACCAATTGTTTACTTGATGAACCTTCTTTTTATTGTGTATACTATTTTATCATAATTATCGATAGTAAAACGATGACCCTATTGTGAAAACCGTGTTTTCCTCTATTATAGATAGTATTATTTAGGTTTATATTTCTTTTTGTGCTTTCTCATAATAAAAATGAAAAATGAAAAAAGGATATGGATCTTCATTTTACGTTTACACTGGAATTTGAAATCCAAAATAATAATAATGAAAATAGATATTTACACTTTGATTGAATCGCGAAACCTTGATTTCAAAAAAAAAAAGCATATAACATTACTCTTGATGGTTAATATTATAGATATTTACGATTGCAAGCGTCGAGAGAAAGTACGGTTTTTAACTATTTATTGAATTTTTTTTGTGATATTTTGTGATAAAGGTGAATAGTGACCATACAATAAAGAAGTATTAATTACAATGATATTTCCATAGGTCAAACCAGAGATGATTTTTAGGAGCACAAGAAATAGAGCCATCTGATTAAAGTGCATTAATCTTGTTGACTAAAGGCGTTTCCCCGTTAGAGTGAAGCTGGAGCTGGACAATAGAAATGATGAATTTCATTAAAAGATCTTCGGTTAGTCCTTTAACGTCTAGCATCTTCATTTCATCTGCCAATGATTTACTAGTAGCTGCTTTTCGGCTCCAAATATCTCCATCACTCAATGATCCTCCTGATGTTTAAGCATACACATTGATAGCAAGTTTACGGAAGTTACGGGATTTTCTATTGTGTGAATCAGCCAAGTTTGTGCTACCATCGAGCGGTTGCACTGAGAGTGTGGCGCAGAAACTGCTTGAGGGCTTACAGCTTTCATAATTAAAGTCTGATTGATTTGCAAAAGAAACCAAGAGTGGAGTCTGACCTTGGGTACTAGAGCGGATGGCCTAAAAGTTTTCTTCAAGTTTAAACTCACTACTACGCTCATCAGAGAATTCGTTTTCGTCATGCCTATTGCTTTTGTACATCATGCCACGAATACCAGGCTGCGGTTCTTTAGCTTAAATATTTGCAATGTATCGCTGAACCTCACTTTTATTGATAGACTTTGTCATTGGGATAAGCTTCTGTGCGATGGCAAGGACATCAAGGTTTGAAATTGATTTTTTTTAGAATCTCCAATAGATCATCCGAGGAAATCTTCATTCGATACATTAAGGTTAATGTGAGCACCGGGTGTACCACGGAGGTCCTCAGTTTGCAAAGTATGGACCAAGAGAAGGTGCTTAAGTTCTGGTGCTCTCTCTAGTGCAGTCAATTGTTTATCCTTATCAGCACCATGGCCAATATCTACCTGTGAGGAAGCAGAGGGAGTCATAACAGTACGGAACAAGTGGATGTCAGAAATGTACTTTGAAAAGTAAGCTGGTCAATGAATGTGTGAGCACTTGATTGTTCCCAATACTTCAAGAGGAGCAACAATACATTGGTGACCACTTTCAAAACCGATGGGAAAGTTTAGGTAGACAGTGGACATCATTATTTTCAGCACAGCACACCTTAAAAAGTTGTTCAACAGAAGAAGGTACCAGATCGCCATTGACATACTTCCCAGCGATTTCGATTTCGAACTTTAAAGCATTCTCCAACTCGCCTGAAATCTTGTAAAGTTCAATGGGAAGGCCGTTTAATATGTCTTGAATTTCCGTTGTCATTGGATTACGTCGAACAATACTCTTATCCAAGGGCTGACAGATAAGTGATATAGTAAGTGAACTTTCGGCTGATAGATCATTGACCATATTGAAAGCCTGTTGTGGTGTAGCAATCAAATCCCAGTCAGCATACGGGCGAAATTAAGGTATGCAGTGAGCAGCAGTATTACGTTTTTTTGAAGAAGACATGTTGTTTTATTTTTTATTTTTTCAAAGGGAAAAGATGATAAAAAACCAGTTTTAAAAGTGTTTTATAAATGTTCTTATTTTGGAAACAAGCATCACTGATGATGAACTTGAAAGAATAAAAAAAAAAGATGGTTATGTTGCGTTTCAATTTCATATTATAACATATTCATGTGTCAAAAAAAGTTTTTTTTAATACTTGGTAGTGATGAAATTAGCCAGATTGATGCGTAGTATGTAATGGGTTTAAACAGGGAATGAAATATATCTGATTTGAGATATGTTATGCTTTCAGTTTTGAAAGGTTTTGCTTCAGATCCATGAATTGACTAAACAACTGAAAACAAATCATACTTACACAATAAGTGTCAAAGTTATCCATTCTCTTACCCATGACCCAAGGTGGCAATTTATTAAATACACAGTGTATTTCAAGAAGGTTATTAGTATCCGTAAATGTATTCCTATGTGCATAGTATTCTAAAGATCGTTCTGGGAAGATACAGGTTTTTGATAATTTTTATCTAAAGCTGAATTATAACAGAAGTAGGTAATATCACAAGGCTTCATGCACTTACATATCTAAAAGAATACAGGGTTCTATAGTTCATATATTTACTGCATAGAATTGTTGACATGATATAAAAAAGAGTACCAAGTCTACTTTATCTTTTTTCGTGAGAACTCTTCATCTTCTTTTGTTCCATTTTATTATCTGTTCAAGGCTTGCTAAGAATCAGAAATGATCAAATTTGATGGTGATAATTATCATCTTACCCAATTACTAGTTTGGTGTGATTTATTTACATACATCCATCAACCTCAAAACGCTCATAATCGCTGTTTATATTGATCCGATTAATATGAAAAGTAGAAAATAGAAAATAAAAATGGAAATTGATCCGATTGAACTAGATCACCATGAGAAGACTATTTTGCACATTTGAGCGCGGAGAGTCACGGTTCATTTTTCTACAGAATGAACTATATATTGAATATTTTCACCATATTTGTATATTTATTTTATTTTTGATTGTTGATCTAACTTACAATCAACTTTTTGTTTCAGAATCATTTTCTCTTTTTCAAATAAATGATTGCCCTTATTTTTTTCCCTAGCACTTAGAATACAAGTCTAACCCTTCAATTTAAATATAATTATAATAATAGGATTAGAAAAAAAAAGATTCTGCTGATTCATTTCATGTTTGTTTAATTGCATTTTATACTTGAATACATTTTTCAATCATATGAATTTAATAATAGAGAAGTTCTTTAAAGAAGGAGGAAAAAGTACCTATTATTGGTTCTGTCTCGATTGTAGATCTTTAACTGCCAAGAATGGTTACATTGGTCTCAAAATTTTCAAGGAACATTTATGAGGAAGCCAATAATATTGAGTATTATTTATAGATAACATTCAAAGAAGAAAAGTGCACTGTTTAATAAACATTACGGGTAGAATTCATTATGGATCGTCTAAAGAGAACAAAGTATTTGTTCTCAGGTTGACTGTGCAACCTATCAAAACACGGATATGAGCTTATTTGACTTTGGTTTAGTTTTATTATTAAAAAAAAATGTCTATCTTTTTCTTTTCCCTCTGCTTGGAACATTCCATAGCCGGCCGATAGTACCATACAAGAGGGCTACTATAAGATTCTATGCTCAGTCCACTTCTTCTAGACATTGCAATCCATCTTCTTCTTTATTATACACTCAATTCTTACTGTTTTTTTTTTATGAATTGTTAAAGTATGTTTTTTATTTGATATCGATGAGTGTTTATAAATGTAGTACACCTTTTCTTTCCTTTCCTTTCCATCTATGCCATACTCACATCAGATTCTCTATTACTGTTTTATTAATAGATAAAAATAAACAATTGATCTAACTTTTTTTGAAAGCGCTTACCTGATTTTCCTAAGGTATATTCATCTTCTTTTAGGTGAAAATCATCCGTTTTCTGTTTGGTTAAGATGCTAAAACGGTAATCAATTTTATTTGTAGATTTTGTTTCAGATTTGTGCATTATCATTGGTTCCTTTATGGAGGTACCTGTACCCGTTTATCGGTTTCAATTAAAAAAAAAAAAGCATATAAAAAGACTTATGTTTTCCCCTTGTTTTCCCTTCATTCATACAAAGCATATTTCATTTTAACTTTCATTTAAATCACACATTTTACATTTTATATAAACAATGAACTCTTCCGTCTGTTGCAAATCTCACAAGAAGACCCAAGTCTCCAAGGTCCCTCCTAAAAACCAATTCGGTCATTATGCCTTCTGCTCCTGTTGCGGTGTTGATGTCTCCATTTTCTCTCATGAGAGCCATTGTCCCTTTGGTGATAAAAACTAAAATTGTAACTCTCTCTCTCTCAGAAAGCACAAAACCAACAATCTAGCATAAAGCATCCACACATATATCCTCATCATTCCAACTTAGACTGCAATTCATTTCTTTTTTCTTACATCCAACCTATTTTAATGTCATATTTATTATTTATTTATTTATAACATCAATAAAATGTACATTTATTATATTATCATTTTTAAAATACAAAAAAGTTTTTTTCAAGTGTGTGTTCTAAGTTCTACTTGAAGGATAGAATGAGTTCTTTCCAGATTGTATTTTTCCTACTCTTCCAACATTTTGCTTTACAAGTTCCTCAGCTACCTGTACAAATGTATCCACCACCTGTTGATTGATCTGGTAATGGAGCACAATACGTGTGCCTGTGCCAGGGCTAGGACTGATGCGGATGTTTTTCTTTAGAAGCGCCTCAGCCAATTGATCAATGGACAGGCCAACCGCCGTGGTATCAAGGAAAATCATGTTTGTCTGGACTGGTAACGCCAGGCCCATGCCCAATGCCTGAAGGCGATCTGCCAATTGTGAGGTGAGTCTGTGGGTTTCGGGGATGGTGGGAATGACAGTGTCAAGACAGTGTAATGCAACGACGGCCAATGGACCGGCCTGTCTCCAGCCGCCGCCCATCAACTTTCTTATGATACGGGCACGTTTGATGGTGGCTCGGGAACCGACAATCATGGAACCGATAGGTGCGCCAATGCCCTTTGAGAGGCATACGGAGATGGTGTCAAAGTATTTTGCATATTCGTCCAATGGAATTCCGGTAGCCTGACTGGCGTTCCAGAGGCGCGCACCATCCAAATGCATCTTCATATCGTTCTCCTGTGCAAAGGCGTGGATACGTTTGATTTCGCTCAGTGGCATGATGGTGCCGTCCAATGTATTCTCAAGTGAAATCACCTTGGTCACTGCGCCATGCAATTCATCGATAACCAAGTTACTTGTAACATCATCGAGTGTCAAGTGGACGCCGTTCTTGGGCATCACAGGTGAGATACTGGCCTGTGAGTGATAGGCAATGCCGCCAGACTCATAGTTATACACGTGCGATCGTGCATCACAGAGGACGGAGTGAGGGGGTTGGGTAAGCAGTGTTCGGAGACCCAGTTGGTTGGTCATACATCCACTCACACAAAACAAGGATGCCTCTCTTCCAAGCATATTGGCGACATGGGCTTCCAATTTATTTGTTGATTCATCTTCCTATATAAGAGGGGAGTGAGTTGCGTGTGAAATTTCACTAAGAAAAAGGGGGTGATTTTACCCCGAACACATCATCTTTGCGACTGGCTGTTTTCATAAGATCAAAATGATCATCTGTTGGTTCTGTGGCGGTATCGCTAGTGAGATCAAATATCTTGGGTATATATGTTGACATGGGACGTACGATACGCCCAGGAGAGTGAATCAAGACACGTTTTGTGATGGAGAGAAACATGATATGAATAATAATAAAAAAGAGAGAAAAGACAACGAAAACTCGTTTTTTTTTGGTGTGAACAAATTAGAAAAATAAAGTTTAGGTTGCGTGGGGGGGACTGTTGATCTAACAGTCACCTTTCATTTTGGTATTTTTTTTCTCATCTCATCTTTTGATAGCTTTTGTTATTGTATTATTTGATTTGTACTTATGCGCCACAGCCATTTTGGAGATGCAGCATTACACATTGTCATATATTTATGCAAGATGTATCCGCTATATATATTTATACTTGCACCCCTATCATTTAAACTCTGCTTGTGATTGGAGATGAAAAGATTAGATGTCCGCAAAATAGAAATGTATTTTTTTTTTACAAAATTCTGCTAAGATGCTCATTGGTGAATTATAGCATCTCATCTTAAAGTAGCATCAATATCTCAAAGATATTCATCTTTAATTAAGAAAAAAAAGTGCCTTTTTTTGGTAAGATAAAGAAGATGCGATGAATCAGACCGGAGTGGAAAATACTTGGTTTTGTTAAAAACGAAAATGAACATCAATAAACTGATTTCAATTTTACAATCTGAAACAACGTGTAACGTTTCAATAATTGAAAAAAAACAAAGGAACCAAAGTAACAGGTGTTCAGGTACAGCTTTCCAATCTTGCTCAACGCCCTTTTATATGTACCTTTTTTCCAAGTAGATTTCGGATATCAAAACAGGTTTCTTTTACTCGTAATGAATGGAAAAAAAACAAGATATACTTTTTCAATATTAAGTAACAGCTTGGCTTATTAAAATGAATGAATTGGAATACAATGCCTCTTTCTCCACAGCTTGGAATTCGGTCGCGTCGTGACTGTTTATTTGCTGGTGAATTTTATTTTTAAAATGTCAAAGCGCGATAAGAGAAAAAGGGAATATCAGCTTTTCCATCAAGTAAAAAAATGACTAGTCCTCTTAAGCGAAAACGAAATGATGTCGATAAACCGAGATTCAGCTATATTGAACACTGCACCACCGGTCTCAGTGCCTATCAAGCCATAAAACAGCGAACACTCAGAGGCAATATCGTATTTGGAAGAAAAGTGCAAGGTAAAAAGAGAAGCAACTCATCAAGACACACTTATTTACTTTTTTAAAAAGTATCTGCCCAGCCTCTCCTCAGCCTCTTCACCAATCCACCAAACATGGCCTTTCAGTTCATTTATCCTTCCAACGAACTGTGTATACCCAGCCACTGCGACTATGCACATGCTATACACAACGGTTATTTTTTGGCAGTTGGCGATGAAGACGGTCGATTGACACTTTTACAAACAGATCGCGATAACGACACTCAAAATGATGAAGTGCATACATCCTTTCCCTGCCATTCGAGCATGATCACCGATGTGAAGTGGAGTAATGACGATTCCATGATCTTGACGGGTGGAAATGACAAGATGATCAAGTTGTGGGATACGGAAACAAGCACAGAATTGGCGACGTTTGAAGGACATGGAGATGTAGTCAAGACTGTCAACTGGCATTCGGCGGATGAACGTAAGGGCTTATATTTACAAAGAATAAGAAGAAGAGTTATTAAAATGACAGGTGTAGATATGTTTATTAGTAGCTCTAAGGATGGCTCATTCAAAATATGGGATACTCGTTTAAAACAAGTCCCAGCTGATGATCCAGGTAAAGAACTTGTATAACATACACACGTTTTTAGATGACTGAATAAAAATGTACCATAGACGATATTACAAGAATACCAGTTTATCATACAATCAAATCAGTAGACAATGCGCACCTTGATCAACAACAAACAACAGCAAAAGGAAAGAAAAAGGCGGCGGTTAAGCCAAGGGTTGTTCGATCAGTAACTTGTGCCTTGTTTTTCGGTTCGAGTGAGACGCAGGTGATAACTTCCGGAAGCAATGATGGGTAAATAGCAGGAGAAAGATTGGATTCTTTACATGTGATACTTATATTTTGTGTAAAAAAGAGCCATTAAACTGTGGGATGTTCGAGCTGGAAGAACGGCAAAAGTGCTCACCTCCACCCTTTTCGAATCACCAATGGGAATAAAGAAGGGAATTGCGGATTTAAAGCTGGATCATACAGGCACTCGATTATTCAGTGCGTGCCTCGATAATTCCATTTACATGCATTATCTAAGTGATCTGTCACGCCCAGCAAAACGATACACAGACCCGGAGTTACGCCTGAATAGCTTTGATACGAGAGTATCTATTTCACCAGATGATAGATTCCTCTTGTCAGGCTCCGAAAATGGTGATATGTACATCTGGACTGTGGATGGCTCTCGAACTAAAGCAAGCACGTACAAGGCCCATGCAGCAAAATCAACAAGCGTAGCATGGTGTCGATCCCAGTACTATCAGGTAAAATAAAGGATATTTATATATGTTTATATTTGATTGCTCATGTTTTATACTTGATAGTTTGCAAGTTGCTCGGATGATTTCACTACTCGAATTTGGGGTGTTGATTTCAACGCTTCTTCTTCTTCTCCTTCATCATCACATCATAGCATGTAAATAGCAATACTAATAACAACAACAATAATAATAATAATAAATTCCCACTCCTTTCTGCATACTTTACACATTAATCCATGATAATAAAGAACATTTCCAACAACATATCTTTATATGCTAGTCTAAAGATAGATGGGTTTCATATGATGTTACAAATGTCATACGAGACGTTTGCTAGTACAAAAGGAAGAATTTCTAATAATTTGAATACGGAGAGCTAGTTTTGATGACACTTGATGATTGATAAAAGGCTGCCTTAAAAGCATCAACTTCCTCAGATCGTAGGAACAGGCGAGTGCTTTTCTTGGTAAATATATCTGAGTTAATGTTGACTTGGGGACCAATATGAATCGTATCGTTTTGCAGGATGTTAGCAGAGCATGTTACCAAGAGATTGACTGTTTTAGAGCCAATGATCAACTTCTTCATTAGTCCTTGTCTATTTGTAGTGGTTAAGATAGTGTACAATACATTATTTATTTATTTTATGTACTTACAGACATACCAAAATAATGTCCTTTTGGTAATGAAACGCCACTTTTCTGCAAGCAAATACAATATTCATCACCACCTTCGCCCGTACCAATCGACACCTTTTTATATATTATGTGTGTGTGTTACTATCATTCATGCTCTCCTATCATATTTTTACACAACTTACAGTAAGGGTTTTATCAACATATTTCACCTTGAGTAATTAATCACCAGGTGCATTTCGATAAATGCTCGAGCAAGAGCCCAAGTTGTGCCTTGTTGGATCTTCGCCAGCAGCAAAAGTCAAATTACCTTTATTTACCATGGCCATAACCCATTTTTGTAGTAACATGTTGATGAAGGGACTAAGCCAGCAAATGTTTCCGTGTGCATATCAATACTGACGCCCCAAGTCTTTTCAGTAATTGTGGAACCAGGATCAGGAAGAGACAGAGTACCATTTTATCTATGACTGTAACTACAAGTGGACATTATGGAATGAATTTCTACAAACCACCTCTCTCCAACTTTCTGAGTCTGAGCTCTGGATGGCGCTCGCACTTGTCTTGGATACCCAAGGTCAACCTCTCTCCGAGTGGACTTTACAGCAACTAGGTTTTGGTTTTGGGAACGGCTTGGTTTTGTTTTTGGGAAAAGACACAATGGACTCCCACAGTAGCTTTCGATATATTTAGACGACGACATCACAGCCACACTTGCAAGTGTTTCACTTCTCTTTTTATGGCGTTTTCACTGTTTTTTGCAAAAACTTCCTACACCTTTTTTCAAAAGTATGTCGCTTAATAAAGCTTGCATACATCTTTTTCTTCGGATAGGCGTTTCCAAATTGACAATTTTTTCTAAACCATGTGTTTCCAAAGTCCAGGTTTTACTGTAACACAATAATAAGGAATGAGTCTCTATAAAACCCTTTATTAAGTAGAAGAGAGAGCTCATAAATAAATCAACCATAACCGTCTTCAATAGTACACTAAGTTATAATACGTGACACAAGTTATATTATCCATAAGATACATCATACATTAATCATGTATGATGGAAATGTCAAATACGACAGCGACATTTTGAAAAATCACACAATAAGCATTGAAATCGAGTTGCGACCAGTTGCGACTTTTTGAAAAATCACACAATAAGCACTGAAATCGAGTTGCGCACCTCAAACTCACTATAATAACAAAGCAGTCAATAATGGCCCCTATAGTAGTGATAGCGCCCCATTTTCAATTAGTGGTCCCAGGGCTCGAAAGACGGGAATTCTAATTTTCAGTGATGTCATTTGGTGTAGGGAAAAGCTGATGTGCTTTTATTTTTTATTTTTTCCATTACCCCCTTTTCTCCTTTTGCACCTACTGCTTTATTGACTAAAATGGATTATTCGACATTACCCGAAGGATTAAAAGAAGATTTTCAAAAGCTTATCGATCATCAGAAAGATGAACTAGAAAGAATCGCCACCAAGTACAATTTAAATGATAAAGTCGTCAAGAAGTACTTTGTCTTGGAACAAGGGGTTTCACTAGAAGCCGAGAAACGAGGCATAAACTATTATAATGCTTTTATTGGCGAGCAAGTTACCATGGGTAATATATTTCTTTTGTTTTTACCAAGCATATTAAACTAATCATCATAATTTTAGGCTTGACGCTTGAGGAAGCCCAGAGAAAATATAGGGACGAACTTGCAAAGGAGAATGGACGAGAACAGCTCAAGGCTAGATTTAATAAATCAGTTTCAGATAGACGCAGCAAACTCGGTCCAGAGTTATCTCAAATGGAGATGTCGTTTAACGAAGGCGTAGAAAAAGTACAACGTTTAGCCAATGAACTGTACGATAATAACATTAGCCATATGGTCGCCATTGTGGCGTTAAGAAAGGGAGATGGGGATGACTATAGACTTATTGGTCATTCAAGCGTTAGTG
>VCJG01002390.1:23902-37578 GCA_024140375.1 Backusella westeae | reverse complement strand
CTGTTTATCATGAACATTTTCACACTATCACATTTAACGGTAACCTTTGCCATGTCAGCAATGTTGGGTGGATTTGCATCACCGATAGGCAACACCTCATCCACAAAGCCATACTCCTCTACAGAAACGATATATCTCTTCACCCCTTGTTTTGTTTTTAGCTCGACACACACCATGGTTCCACCAGCAAGTATATTTACAATGAAATGATTCCACAAGTGGAATACATTGAACTTGAAACCCGAGAAATCGAGATTGTAGCAAATTTGTTTTGATCTCGCCTTTTTTGGAACAGTGTATACCTCTCTGGGTGGAGGTATTTCATCCTCGTCTTCTTCATCAGACAAGTCGTAATTGCGAGGCTCTAAGCGAATGTTTTGGTTGACTTTACCCCATACTGTCACAATCAAATCTCGTACGTTTGGTAGCGATGCACGGATGTACTCAAACACGTTTGGATGCATTTCAATGTCCATGATGACGAGATAGCGTAGTTTAGGATATGTTTTATTTGGAGCCGGTTCGCTAATCTCTAGTGCAATGTCAGAGTTATTTATGGTAAACTCTTGGAGACATGGGAATGCATTCATGAACCAATTGAGATCGATATATTCTTCTGATGAATTGTCGCAAACGGAAACCTTTAATTTTTTCATTTTATCCGAAATGACATTGTCTCCGAAATAGGCCAGCATGGAGGAGTTGATACCAGCAAACAAGCTCGTTACTGATTTTAACTTTTTAAGGACTTCAAACTGCTTTGGCTCTTTGAATACATATAGAGGATGAGCTTCATCTGTAAGTTCCAATGTTGTTAAGCTTATTTCAGCTTGGTTCAACAGTTCCAGTACATTAGGGAACACGGCTGTATCCATCATGAGGTTCTTGAATGTAGCGGGGAGCTTGGGGAAAAACCTGGCGCCCTCCCGAGCATATATTTTATGGGTGGCTTCCATATCCCGTTTTATAGTATTTATTTTCCTGACTAATAATACAACATTTAGTATCTGTCCATTGTCGCATTTTGTACTTTTTTTTTATACGCTACCTCTTACAGATTTAGGCTCTGTTTCATAAAAGTCCTTTAATAAAAGAGCTTGGGAGTCACAGCTAAAATCAAACGTAATTAAATTTGGGTATTTTGCAATGAGATAATCCAAAAAGACGCATTTTTGATCGCAAACAACTGCATCAATGTCTGTTCTGAAAGTCGTCAGGTTGGTGGCAGGTACCAAAGGCTTGGGCATGATGGCATCGTCCATCAAGATGATGGATTCACGTAGTCTGAGGGACTCCAACTGAGGACTGGCAGCGTGTATATCTTCCAATAGCTTCATATTCACCTCGCAAAAATCCAGACTGAATTCTTTGAGTGCGGGTGCATGCTTCAAGCAATCAATGACATTGATGTCGATATCGGTTCCTCTTTGATATCTATCGAAATAGGGCGATAGTATAAGGCGCGATAGACGTGAAAATGTGTTTTTTTCTAACAATAATGGAATATTTCGAGATCCTCTTCTTCTATCGTATACTTCAAGCGTATCTTTCCATTTGAGGAGCGAATGTACAATAGCTTCGTCGCGTTCCTTTTCTTCGATTTCCAGCACGGGTGTTTTTAATTCGATAAGGTTAGGAAAAATGGTGGAGAGGATACTATATAAATGGTTGGATAGGCAATCTAGGATGATCTCTAGTTCCTTTACTTGGGTGCCGCTATGTATGTTGGTCTTGAATTTTCGAACGATAGCCTCGGTTTTCTTTTTCGACTTGTTAATGACCAGTTTTTCGTAAAGGCTTTTTTCAGAAATCAGCACATTCAACTTTTGACAGGTTGTCATTAGATTGAGCTTGTCTTGAAAGTCTAGGTTTCTGGCGACTTCAAGTGTGATGTCTTGAGGGAATTCTAAAAGCATGGTTTTAATAAAACGCGTCGAAAGAAACACTCTTTCTTATTTTAATATTTTAACTTTAGCAATTTATGACTGAATTTGGTGGCTTGGATGTGACATTATTAAATTTTGAAACCGTGCAAGTTCATGCAAACTACTACTAACAATGCCTCTTATGTAATCAAAAAGTAAACAATGAAATAAGATAATTACTTGGCTTAATCAATTTCTTTATTTATAAGGTTGTCCCCTCTCACAAGGTTTAGATAAATGTAGAATTAGCAATAACAACAAAAACAGTAAAGAAATCTATTGTACACTTTGTTCAACTTGGACCTCCTCTTTCAAAGCATCATACAGGATTTTCCCAGAAGGTGTTCTATAAAGATTCTCTCGCACGATGATACCCGCTCTTATCTGCTTCATCGGATTGAGTTGAGCATTAGCATATTCCAAAATCTCCTCAGCGACACTCTCCCTGTTGATATAATCCTTTTGGTGCACAAGTGAAACATAAGCCCTCGGAAGCTCAGTAGAGAGTTCCTGAGAATACACGCCAATCACGGCGCAGTCGGCTACCTTTGGATGGTTGAGTATCACCTTTTCAAGCTCATACGAGTATATGTGAGTGCTATAATGCTTCATCAGGTTCTTGCAACGGGATACAAACCAAAACAGACCATCTTTGTCGCGAATAAATACATCTCCTGTACGGTAAAAGCCATCGGGTGTGAAAGCCTCTGCTGTCTTTTCAGGATTGTTGTAGTATCCCTTTGTAAGCGTTGGACCCTTGATGAGGAGTTCACCGCGCTCGCCTGGCTCAACGTCATTGTTGTTTTCATCTACAAGTCGAACGGTATATCCGGACTTGATGGTACCAGACGCTCCAAGTGCGGATACATTTGGGTTGAAATCAAAGGGGACATAGAATTCCGAAGTGCCATACAAGTTCAATACAGGTGCACCAAACTGCTCAGTAGCGAGCTGAACTGTTTGTTTTGTTATAACTGACCCCATTGCCACAACAAGTTTCAAGCTTGAAAGACTGTACTTTTTTGAAATCTCTTCCTTTGCCATTCTTGCAACAATATAGGGAGGAGATGCAAAGGTAGTTATTTGGTGCTTTTCAATGGCCTGGCAGATTTCATCTGTTGTTTCTGCGCGTGATATATATACTCGATTACCATGCACAATGGGGATAAAGAAATCAAAGTAGCCACAGCTAGAAAAGTAGAATGGTCGGTTGGCCAGGATTCTTTCATGTCTTCTCTGGTTAGGGTAATGCCCCTCTATAAGATAAAGAAGTGATTTTAAACTGGTAGGGATAGCCTTTCTTCTTCCTGTAGTTCCCGAAGTATAAAAAAGGCAGAGAGGGAAGTTTTCAAACTCGTCCATTGTATACTCTACAGGTGTAGCCAAATTGTCTCCATCGAATAGTACATCCTCCACTTTTGCAAGCCCTTCAATGCCTTTATCACCAATGACAAGGACATCAGATGGTGAAATACCTATCTTGGCTGCGGCTTGAAGCGCAATGTCTCGACCTTCAGCATCCGTAATGAAAAGTTTTGGGTTGACGGTCTCGAGGTCATCAGCAATGGTTTCTACCGTATCTTCAGGTGCGTGTTTTACGCAAGCAAGCACACCTCCGGCATACATGACACCATGGAGCACCAGGGGATAGTCTATGTTTTGGATGGACCGTATGGCAACCACATCTCCCTTTTGCATATTAAACTTTTCCTTCAAATTATAAGCACACTTTTTTATCAAAATCGGTAGCTCACCAAATGTGATGGTTCGATCTGGAGATAAATAGATGGGAGCATCATCTGGAATCTGGTTTGGGTTTTTGTTGAAAAGCAAATCATAGATACTTGTTGCATGAAGAGGGCCAAAACCGGTGGTAACTTGAGCTGCTGTCGGCATCTTTTAGTTTATTTAAAGATTAAAAAGAAAAGTTAATTCAATGCGAAGGTTTATATATGCACTTTGCCACACATTTCCAGGTCACAAAAACCCGCTCAAAGATGTTTTGCAAACACAAACATTACCTACGCGCATGTCTATATTTAGAAGGACAATATGCTTTGACCATCATCCGACTTCTTCATTCATTGGTTAAAGCTTTTTATTTCTACTTCCTGCGCATATTAGCGTTATTTCTTATTATAGTTTATATATATATCAACAAATTACAATGCAAATATCGTTTGAATAGCAGAAAAAAAATAAAGCTGAGTAGTGTCTCATTCATGATTATAATTACAGATTCTAAATTAAAGTTGACCACTTTTTTCCGTACAAAATAGGAACTCGAATATATGCTCAGTTGGGTTTACCCATTTTCAAAATGATAAATTAGTAGTACAAATGGACTATTACCATAAAGACTGTATAAAATAGTATAAAAGCATTGTATCTCTTGTATCAATAAATTAGCCATGCAGTTTTTATCTTTATTACTATCATTATTATTAATATGAGCGCATATTATATTTTCTTTTTTTCTTTTTGCTCACAATACATAAATAAGCAAAGTACGTGGATCCTATTATTATTTTGATTTGATCCTATTTAGCAATGACACTCTCTACATATAGTCTTCGTCATCATCCGAGGAATATATATAACCATCCTCTACAATGATTATATTAATATACACAGCCTATGAATCACACACCCAAAAACACTTACGATCTTCAAAATCTTCGCTATCTTCCTCGTCAGGATAATCGTTTTGATAATAATCCTCAGCTTTTAAAACAGTTAGCAACCACTTTTGTTCATTATACACACATTATGTTTGCCCATCTTACCATTGGAATCCTCATCTACATAATCACCCAATTCACTGTCTGAATCGTCATCAAGATACTCTTCAACTGCATCAAACCAGACAAGGGAGCCAATATTCACACCCTGCATGTCATTCTGATCATTAGAGTCATCTCTGTAATAGACATCATAGACGTAATCATCCTCCTTTTCTTCTTCTCTGTCATTTACTATACATTTAACCAAGTAAGAATGGTAATCCATGTGTGTTGATGGGGGGGTGACTTACATGTTAGGTATTCCTTTATCATTGGTATGAAGTTGCACATGATATCGTCGGGATCATCCAAGTCATCGTCCAATAATAACCTAAATATTCAACATTGAATACTTTTCATCTGACAACACTTTTTATGGTTCTTTACTTTGGGTTTTTTCCTTTCTTGTCTGCCTCATCATCCTTAATGGCATCGTGGATCTTGAACATTTCATCCAATGCCTTTTCTTCTGCACTTTGAACACTATTTTACAAAATGTGCTTAGAACTCGATTGTTTAAAGCAAATCCGTATTTACACTGGTGGCATATTGTCTTCCAATTTTGATCGATTTTGATCAATGACTCTGTATCGTGCTTTACGTGCAGCCGCCTTTCCTTTTATCATTAACGACAATATTCCACTTTTTTTACTTGGTTTTTCTTGTTTACCATTTGCTCCTTTACAGATCGGCTCTTCTTCTCTTCCATGGTCGGTGTTTGGGATCGACTATGGCCAGGATGAATGCGCGTTCGAATACGTTCCTACATGCTTCACATTCAGTATCGCATTTCCCCAGTCCATCTTTACACTCTACTTTACCCTGAGTTTCTGTGCTTCATCCAAGTTGGAGAAGCTCTTCTTTTCGACTGTTTCGGCCAACCGAAACATGGTAGGAACTGTTCTTTTTACAGTTTAATATATAAAGTGAACCACTTTTATTATTGTTTTAATCACCTTGAGTTACTGTCGAGGAAGAGGCGGCTACTGCTTCAGCTGCTGCCTTTTTGTAGATATCCTTTGATCCAAGTCTCGCCTTCTTTTCATTCTCTTGAACCACTGATTATGTTGCAAGTTAATCCAATGCATAAATGCCTGTGTTTTTATCTAGAGTAGCTTACATAACGCTTCCAAAGGCTCGTCTGTTCTTTTACGCTTGATTCTTAGAATCGTAAGCTGCGATTCCTTTTTCTCTGGCGCTTTGTTTGTTGAAGTTGACATTGCCAAAAAAAAAGAGAAATGCGTGGAAGACAAACGAAGAAAAAAAAAGGCTATTTTTTCGTTTTTATTTTTATTTTTTATTACAAACTCCGTTCTTTTTGCGAGAGATGGTTTCGCTCGGGTTTTATATTTTTGTTATTTTCGCAAATAAGCCTTGAATTTGTAACTCTAAAATCTTTTCTTTCAATTAATATCAATGTCGGGCAGACCGTCTTCCAAGCATATCTCTCCAACGTCGCCTATTGCTTGGATGAGCCAGGCGTATGATACTTCAACGCCCGCCGCTTCTACGCCCTTCAGTTCAACCGCAAACTCGTCTACTCAAAGGTAAGCGTACACTGAAAGAGTTGCTTGTATTCTTATTCTTATTATCAACAGCCTTGAAAGACCGGAATCACCCACTCTTCCTCCAGAAGCTGACATTGCTTCCGACGAAAACAGTACAACCTCTCATGTAACCTCACCTCGCACCATGCGCTATTCTCAACCACCCACCTTTGTTCCCCCGCCCTCACTGCCTCCACCACAACCGGACATGACCGGTAATGACACAGATCTCACTTGTCTCTCTCCCTAGTTTCATAACGCTTTTATTTTAGGTCCGCCACTCTACGAACCAAATGAACCCAGAAGTAACACAAACGACACCTCAATCCCTTCCTCACCCATCAAACGCCTAGAAACATCCTCGCTAAACAGTAGGCAAAGTACCAACAATAACAAGAAGCAGACACACATGACAGATCAAATGGCAGCTGCCATTGAACTCAGTGTGAGTCCCAACGTCCCTCCTGCGCCTGCTGCTGGTATGTACTGGTCACGTGCCATCACTTATGGTAGGTCGCCTACACGACCGCTACGGGCGCACACTGCCAACCTGATTGGAGAATACCTCTATGTCTTTGGTGGATGCGATATGAAGCACTGCTTCAATACACTCTATGTATTGGATCTAGGTAAAACAAAACAAAAAAAAGAGGAGAAAGAGGGGAGACATTTGCTAACCGGCAATATAGACACATTAACATGGTCAAAACCCCGTACTTCGGGTCAGATTCCCCCACCTTGTCGTGCACATTCTTGTACCACCGTTGAAATTGAATCTGGAAAGATGAAATCAAAGAACTTTGCGCTTTATGTATTTGGTGGAGGTGACGGACCGCATTATTTTAACGATCTTTATGTATTAAACACAGGTAATTCACTGATGGCTTCATTGCGTTGATCCTCATGTTGTTATATAGATACACTTGTCTGGACAAAGCCAAATGTAAAAGGCGAACCACCCTCACCCAGGAGAGCACACACTTCATGTTTATGGAACAAGAAGATCATTATCGTGGGTGGAGGAGACGGTGCACGTGCGCTGGCGGATGTGCATGTTTTGGACATCTCGGATCCCGCAACACCAGTGTGGTCCGCCATGCATCCAACGGGTCCTCCTCCCATTGCAAGAGGCTATCATACGTGTAACCTTGTAAAGGATAAATTGATTGTCTATGGTGGAAGTGATGGACATGAGTGTTTTAGTGATGTCTATATATTAGATCTAGGTATTTTTTATCAAGTTAATCACACCATTTTTTTTCTCATCTTTCATTTATTGGGGGCAGTATCAAGTCGATGGTGTCAAATCGAACTAGATCGAAGTATACCTAGATTATCGCACTCCACTACACAAGTAGGCTCGTATGTGTTTGTTATTGGTGGTCATGATGGAAGTAGATATTCAAATGAGGTATTATTACTCAACTTGGGTAAGTACTTGCTATAGACGTACAATCTTAATGCATATGTTTATCATCATCTATTAAAAACCAGTAACAATGAGTTGGGAAACACGCAAGGTATATGGAGAGGGGCCCAGTCCCCGAGGATACCATATCTCGGTGCTACATGACTCCAGGCTTTACGTATTGGGTGGTTATGACGGGCGACATGTATTTGATGATGTATACATGCTGGAATTAAGTGCCTGTGCTTACTTGCCTCAGATTACTAATTTTGAAATTGACATCTAATATAAATATTTTTTCCCATGGATTGTCATCTTCATTATTATGTACGAATTTAAAAACGCTGACATTTAAATGACACATACTTGTTTTATATATAATATTAGATTTATTTTCTATATATATACATTTTTTTTTTCTTTCATTAAATATGTATATCTATTTTGCCTCGGCTGCAATAATGGGATCACCCAAATCTAATTTTGTTATTTCCTGCTGTAACTGAGAAGGGCTTCTTTTATGACCCGACGATGATGCATTATTATTAGGCCAAAGCTGTGGACTAATAGGAAGAATAGGTGACCCCATTGTGTCACAGATTTCTCCACTCGCACCGGCTGTCTTTGATTTCAAATCGGATTTTTTCTTACGTAAGGAAGGTTTGGGACGATGTGTATCCACAGCGTCGATATCCACTATATGAGACAAATATTATATACATTAGTTGGCCATAAATCGCATTCTCGGCTTTTTACTACACGCTTACCCTTGTAACGCTTTTCATCACATCCATAAGCTTTAGGCGTCAGCTCAATAACAGTGTGAAGGGGGATTTTAATATAAGGTAAATCTTCCTGATTATAGTTCATAAAATAGGCGTAAAGGCATCTCAAAATCGCCTGGTGACCAATAATAAGAATGTTACCCTGACGTTCAAGATCCATAATAACAGGCTCCAATCTCAACACAACGTCGCGATAACTTTCACCACCTCGATAACGATAATTAAACTTATCTTCGTCGCGATTAGCATAATCCTCAGGGAATTTCTCCTATTAAGAATAAATTAATTAATATTTAATACTACCTTCTTTTGGTTGATCAGCAGCAATATATAAAAATAAAAAACTTACTTCAATCTCCTCATAAGTCATACCATCACACACACCGGCATCCAACTCATCCAAAGCCTTTCTATTCATCTTTGGATAATTCAATTTTCCACTTGTCTGGATGGTTCTCTTCAAGGTAGACGTCCACACAATCAACTCCTTATCGCCCAAGTTTTCATGAATCAAGTCGGGCAATTTATCAGCATAAAGCATGCCTCGTGGGGACAGCTCCGAATCACCGCCAATTTTTCCATGCACATTAAACATTGACTCACCATGACGACTCATATAAATCTTTCTGGGCATGATATGCAAATTCATCAAATAGTAGACGATGCGGGACTCGAGATAACCACGAATCATATTGATAATGACCTGAGTCCCCACGTTGATCAATTTAATGTAGGAATAGTGCTGCTCCGTCACCGTCTCGTACATGTCCTTGTAATGATCTATACGTGCCATAAAGTCAGAGGCGGCCAACTCTGGGTCGGTGTTTGCATAGTCGGGTGAGGACAATTTGACCTGCTTGATGTTGTCCAAAATAATCGACTCATCTTGGCAAATCGACTCGATAAAGAACACCTGCACGTTTTCTGCACTCAGTCGCTCGTTCAGCCATTGACGACGTTGCTGGGTGCTGTTGGTTGCATCGTAAATGGCGACGATCCCCTGATCCTCTTCATACCATCGAAGCATATCCTCGAGGGCTGCACTGGCGGCTTCTTTACGCTGCTGAATACCAATCGGATTGCTGGGATCAAAAAAGGAGTGCTCTTGGTGTGCGCCGTATAACTTGCGACGGTAGTTACCAACATTGAAGACTTTGGTATTGATACCAAGCCAATTCAGATATCGACATACTAATTACAAGACGGGAGCGCTGAATAGGCTTGCTCTTGCATCTTTTACCTTTTTTCTTTTTATTTACCTTTCTGAGAGATATAAGTCTTTCCTCTTGCAGGCAAGCCTACCATCTATGAATCCCATATAACCTTTTAACCAATTTTTCCTTATCATTTTACGAGTTATATTTAAAAAGTACGTACCACACATGCAATACGAAGATCTAAATTATATGTAAAAAAAATAGATATGAGTTACATTTGTTGAATTTGATTTTTTATTATTAATAATGAAAACGATATTTACTTGATGTCATTATGATTCAACACTTTTTTTTTTTATGATATATATCTACAAGAAGAAAAGAAGAGAAAAAACGTAATAAGAGAAACCTCTCTTCCTTTTATTGAACTTGAACTGAGATTGAAAATAAACCAATCATGAAAAATATTATGTGCCACAAAAAAAATAAACACACAAATTCGCATGCTCACGCTTGTCAATAAAAGACCGGAAATAGTCGTAGCAGGAAATGGGTTCTCACCCCGTCGTATAAATCATACCATTCTTTTGAAATGACCGAAAAAAAACATGCATTTTTGAATTTCGCGCTCTCTCTTACTCATACTCTTTTCCCGAAATATTATTGTGTGGAGTAAGAGTTGAGTTCCCCAGATTCTTTTAGCTTTTTTGGTGTAACAATTACATTTTCAAGAAAGGAAATAAATAAAATATATGTATACTTCTTTACTTTATCAAAAAAACTGTCAAGTTTACTTGTGTCTAAACAGCACTGAAATGTGATGGTTTCAATGATCGATGTATTAATCCAATGGAGCGAATAGGTAGTAATACTTTCATCATAATTGAAAAAAGAATGCAACTTGTTTCATCCAAAGTCCAACGATTTACAAATAAATTAAAAAAGGAGAAGGAATGTTCATTCTTGGTCATTTATTGATTCTTTTCATTCTACAACATATACATTTTGTTTGCAATACAAAATTGATCATATGAGGGAGATATGAAAAAAGTTTTTATCCTCTATGGCATCATATACTTTTGTCAAGAGTGAGAGAGAAACATCGGGTGCAAACTCACCAATAAGCTTTATTTTACCATGCCACGTGATGTGCTTTCGGCAGGATGACATGTGAAAAATGCTGCTCATGGCTCTATATTTTTGTATATAAAAAAAGAGAGACAAGGGCACCGGCATCTCAGTCCAATGTCACCTTATTTTTTGTAAAAAAGTCATTGTTCTCCAAATCGGAGTAAAGTCCGCATAAAGGTACGACATGGATACAAATACAAATAAAGAATAACATTTGCTTTTTTTGATCCTCGACATCCACAGCAAAAGCTTTGAACAATGTCATGATTTTTATATATAAATAAAAATTCGTGTGAACTTTCAAAATGATGTCCAAATCAAGATTTACAATGTCGTATGAATCATTTTCAAACCTTCTCTCCAACTTTATTTATCAACTTGGCACATTCTTCTTGTCTTTTATTTCATTTACATATAAACAAGCCAATTAGCTTTATTAGAGTAATGTCAATGTAATATATATACTCAAATTTCTCAGAGGCACTTTTAACTCAATCAAGAAGAATCATTTGCTATGCACATGCTATGTACTTGTTTTAATAATAATAATAATAATAATTTTGCCAGTTTCATACTTAATTGAGCTATATATAAACACCATTGATTGATAGGAAATGAACACACTTTTCATAGAGCATATTGTGGTTATATACAAAAAAGGTACTGTATATAATAATGCTAATAAAGAGGAGAACGATGGTTTCATTGTTGTATTTATTAATTCAACAGAAAGAAAGAAAGATTACGTGGTCATTTTGATTATGCAGGGTCAATAATAAAAGACGAAAAAAATTTAATTTCTCTCTCTTTCTCATTTTCTTCACAATGTTCAACAAAAAACGCATTTCTTTACTCCCAGTGGGGGTGGTATCAGTTATATCAAAATATGGTAAGATACATATAGTAATATATAAACTGATGATAAGTGTACTTAATTCCATTATTATTATCTATAGTTAACTATCACTCTCCATGTTCTGGCTCTTTTATTTGTGGCAGCAATGAAAATAGCTTCATGAACGGAAATCAACAGGGCATCACTCCATATGAACTCATGTCACTTTGGCTCTTTACAAAAGGTAAGAACAATATCAAAATTATTTAGAAACATTCATTTTCTAAAAGACCTTATTCTAATATAATTTATAGTGAAAAGTGTAGTGCAACAAGCAAGGACCCCACTGTAAAATGGAAATTTTGGCACTGCTTTGGAAACTGGACACCCCACTTCAATCCATATTCGTGTTTCCAGATGACAGTTTTTACAGTACATACAATGTCAAAAAGAAAAAGAACTGGCAATAAGTACTTAATGAATTATGTTATGATATGATATTAACATAATACTACAATTCCCAAAGAAATCCAAGCCGGACGTCTTGGCCGCATAACATGGAAGTTTAGATCAGAAAAAATCGCAAATGAAAGAAGGGCCTTAGTCTTCCTTTCAAGCCGTATTATTGACTCTGACGAAATTGACTTTGGTGAATTTATCAGCAGATTTAACAAGGAGCAGTTTCTGATTTTACTGTTAAACTGGATCACCGGTGACGGACATGTACGCTGGATGTACCGTGGGGGACATACCAAGAACGTTCACATTAAGTATGATGGTGTTAGCTTATGTGCCAGATGCAAAGTAGTGGTCAGGTTATTCGCTGAGTATCTCCAGGAGATGGGATTCACAAACATTCGAATCATCCCAGGAAACTACAACTCTCTATTAATCAGTAACAACTCTGGCAACAATCGTTTCCTTTTAAATACTGTTCACTCAATAGAGACTGAAAACTTGGTGGTACATCCCAAAGTCGCATTTCTAAAGACATTCCTCGAAGTAGAGAATCAAAGAATACCAGAAGATTACGAGCCACCTAATATTAAAATATTCATGCAATACGTTGGTGCAGTGGATCGAGGAAATCCATTGACTTGTGTGACTGCACAGTAAGTATTTTCACTCATGTATTTTTTTTTAAAAAAAAAACATCTGTAGACTAACATTTTGTGCATGTCATTATATAGGGACTTTTACAAACTAAATTTATTTTCATTGAATGAAATCATCATGATTATAGGACTTCCACCCGTCAATAGCACTCTAGAGTTCAATCATGTAGAATTCAGAAACAAACTTTCAAATTTCGCATGCCAAACAACGGAGCCTAATCCATTAGAAAAGAAGTGCTAAAATATTTCCTTAAAATAAACATGTTTCTTAAAAAATAATACGTCTTAAGTTGTGTTTCATTATATGATATTAAAAATGCTATAGATATGAGTGTTATGTGGTGTACCCAGTTCCAAACTAGTGATAAGAAATGCTAACATGATCTATCGAGTCGTAATACTAAATATTCACAGATTTTAATTTGTGTCTAAACTTATATATAACTTTAAATATGGTTACTGAAGCTTTATGGAGGTTGTTGAGGCTAATGTAACGGTGTAAGATATGAAGTACATTTCAATACAACTAAGGCACCATGGTCACTTTAACCTCAGTTTATTTTTCCGATCAAGGGCATTTTGTCCCTCAACATTTCCCATTGAAAACGATAATTGTTGATGGACTATATATGTTTAAAAATAACAGCATTTTATGCCTTTATAAACGACATGCGTCATGTTAATTATAGTTGCACTGGATTATTTAAACCATAATAATAATCCAGTTTACTATGAACGTATCATTGTCGATACCTAAAAGGAAAAATCAAACGGAGAGAGCTTCATTTGAAAAGCCAATAGTTTTGATAGATTCATTATCCGAAAAAAAAAAATGGCATCTATCACAGTAGCACTATCGAGGAAATGCACTAAACCACGAGAAATCACCATCACTGTGGGATGCTAATATTCTTTCCTCTATTTTTTTAAGTGCATGAGTTACAATTACAAAGGGAATAATCCCAATAGTAAATAGTCTTACAGATCGCG
>VCJG01002390.1:868-17444 GCA_024140375.1 Backusella westeae | reverse complement strand
AAAAAAAAAAAAAAAAAAAAAAAAAAAAAAAAAAAAAAAACAATGAATAATTTGTAAAGTAGCATTGCGATAAAGATAAATACCCTGCAAGCATTTCGAAAATGAGAACACCAAGTGCCCAATAGTCTGCTGCCTTTCCATAACCTTTTGTTTGAATAATCTCTGGAGCAAGGTAATCCGGTGTGCCACACATTGTCCATGTGATGTCTGGTACTTTCTTTGCGAATCCAAAGTCGGTGATTTTTATGTGGCCATGAGCGTCTAAAAGCAAATTTTCTGGCTTTAAGTCTCTATAAATAATATCATTATTATGCAAATAAGCTAGTGCAAGTAAAACTTCACCAGCGTAGAAGCGCGCAATGTCATTTGAGAATTTCTGTGAGAAAAAAAAATATATATGTACAATTGTTTAGTACGGATTAAATGTCATGTTGACTCTTGTACCTTTGATCTTCTTAATATCGAAAAAAGTTCGCCGCCTTGTATAAAGTCCATTACCATATAAAGGTTACAGTCGTCTTGGAAACTTCCCCATAAATTGACAATGAATGGATGTTGAAGTGTGATTAAAATATTGCGTTCGCTATTGGTATGTTCCACTTGTTTCAACTGAACAATCTCAGCCTTTTGTAATACCTTGAGTGCATAGTATCGGCTGTTTACTTTTGACTGAATAAGATGCACTCGTCCAAACGATCCTGTGCCTAGTGTGCGCTGAACATAAAAGTCTTTTAGCGACAGCTGCACTTTTGGCCGAGTCACGCCACATTCGCCGGATTCAATTTTTTCGGTAACTACCGCATCGATTTGCGATTCATTTTGTGATATGCTGAGATTGTTGAGTCCACTGCTCAATCCGCTACCAGTAGCCAAAAAGGATCCACTCGGTGTTTTTGGTGGTGTAGATGGTAGATGTTCAGGGTAAAAGGGAGCTGTATAGTATTACTAGTCTATTCTTATTTTTTACATGTAGTAAAAGGTGGTGAAACTTACTGTAGTTTGTGACGCTTTTAGACATACTTTCCTTTGATTGATCATGAGGAATGTCGTATGTTCTTACCGTATTAGAATTTATCGGTTTAGGCTCAGTCTCAGTAGGGCCAACTAGTATGGGTTGGTTTATTAATAATTCGTGTTTATATTATCTGCTCGGATTTATTTACTTGTGGGTGGTTCAACGTAATTATCCACTTCATCATCCTTATATCCGATAATATGGTTGTTGGCTACATGTGCTGTTAAATTACCGGGTAAAAAGAATATATGATGACGTTCATGGTCCTTACTTTCACGATGAAGCGAGAATTTTGTTTTTCCTTTGTCGATGATTTTACTAATCATTATCTCCTATGTTGAAATACAAGACGACTGGTTTTTTATTTCCCTCTTTCAAGCAACTGAGCGAATAAATAAGAATAAAATAGAGTAAAAAAAAATGAAATAATGAAATAATGACTTTTTTTTCTTTTTTTTTTTTGCTCGAGTTGTTTCAGTTGGTTTCGAATGACCCCAGTTATTATAAACTCAAGTATAATCATCTTTAAAGATGTATGAATATCTTTTGTATAAAAGCGCTCTTCAATCGTTGAATATGCACTTAATATAACTGTCATTGTTTTCATATCCAGTACATGCCAACGTTAGCCATGTGGAATATTCATATCAATCAATATTAGACTAAAAAATCCGCCAGGGATTTTCGATTGGTATAAAGACATTTTTATTTTCCTTATAGCTACTTCTTTTTCTTTTTCCGGCTAAACTGAGCTTTTTTTTTCTCTTTTTTAACTCGCCTCGTTCTTTCTCGATTTATAAAAGATCTTTAGTACAATTCACAGAGAAGGGATATCGTTAACCTGCGGGATTTTTTTTTCTTTCTCAATTAAGAGAATATGGTTCACCAATCAAAAGTTTAACCGTTAGCTTTTAATATAAAGGGCTAACCAATCGGTATTCTACGTGACCAAAAAAAAAAGGCGACATGTTTGTTTCATATTAGTGTGTTATCGATCAAGTAAATATCGAATTGGATTTAGTATCAATGATTCTGTCATTTATTAGAATCGATTACAGATCTAGTCTCTGATATTCATAATATGTGATAGCTCAAGTCTTTATGAGAAAGGATAAAATGTACTTAAATCTTAAGAAAATGACACAAACGATAAGGTGGATACCATTGCCTCAAAAGTAAAATGGTGGTACCGAGCTTCCTTTACTTGTGTTAATTCTGTTTCTTTTCAGTTTGTATACATTTTAAAGTTCTGTCATTATAAAAAATTCCTATAGGAAATGTTTTAAGCTCATCCTAATTTACAGTTATGAAAAGAAAATATGAATTGTAAGAAAAAAAAAGCATGAGTATAGAACATATTAGTTATTCGGACAGCTACGGCCCAAAAAAATTTTTTTTCTCGATCTCCAAGTTTGTCCTTTTGTCCGTGATTTACAGGGATCCTTTGATCAATGCACTAACCTTATTATCGTACTTTTTTTATCAGATAAATTCTTAAGCTTCTATAAAGAGTTTTCGATCTATTTAATTCCGTAATTGTATGCTAAATATGTTATAATTATGTAAGGTATTGTGACCCGATTCTTCTCAAATTGTGACCAGGCATACATTTTAATATAAAAAAATACTGCATATCATACCACGTGGAATATTCAATATAGATGTTGACAAATCTGTAGTTTATTGGATATTGACGAGCCTTTCTGAGCCAAATCTTTATTGGAGAACAGTAGTAGCAATGATATCATTCCCATTGTTTTAGTCCTTAAAATATATGTGACTCCTCAGCCCAGATGAAGTTAATTGATTCATTTATCGATAGCGGCTCATTCTCTACATTTTTTTTTCTCTTAAGAAAATCACCTCATATCCAAATTGATGTCACGCCCCCTTCCTTGTGGTATATACGAGCACCTAAAGTCCATAGTCTTAACCAACTATTTTTATGCAAATGAAGTAATATTCCTAAAAAAAAATCAAATGCATTTCTCGTTCTTGGTCCCAGCACTTTGCAATAGACCTACTTCTAATAATAATTTAATCGAACACTATTGCTGACTGTTGACTTGTTTTCTACTATTTTTTTTTAGGTTTGTTCCTTGAAATCTATTGTTTTCGTATTTGAAGCATGCGTTAGTGAGTAGCTGGATTTGTCATTTTTTATTTCAAGTTTTCCCCTACTTTAAATCTTCTCATCGTTCTTTATCTATCTTCCCAAATATAGGCATGGATAGAGATATTTACTTTTAATAGATCTGTTAGATGTCCCTCCTTATTATTTAATTTATGATACTTAAGGTATCTTTAGCAGCAAAACCATTTGATAAAACTAAAATATAAAAAATATATTCAAATTGTAACCGACTAGGACGTGCATATTTTTTTTAATAATTAAGTATTGATGCGTATACAGGAAATGTTCGAGAACATTTAATACTGTAGCTGTATTGGATCATCAATGCACAACACTTGGTCGTAATGAATTGTTTGCAGAATAAATACTTGTTTTCTTTTATATCATAACGTAAACTATCCAAGCACGATAATTAATGTTATAGAAATACACGTTTAACTTTATCTTTCGTGATGCTTGAATTAAAATGTGCTTTCCTTTCTATTTCTGGAATACCTATATTTATTTTTAATACTCTTTTTGTACTTCTCAAAGAGTAAAAAATCATATGATTCAAACGTTATGTTAATCATAACGATATACAGTTTGTAAGGTTTTAATTAACTGACATAACTTGTGCGCAAATCATAGAAGACGTGTATATTTTTGAATTAAATCAGGCTTTGTTCGATAACTTAACATAAATAGGAAAAATATATTGAACATTTTATTTACTATTTTAAAACAAATCATGCTTTAATCGAGATGCTTCCAACTAATTTAAGAGGAACTTTATCGCTGACTTAACGTTGTTAAAATGGTAGTCAGATGACTTTTAAATATATGAAAACATTGATTTTCATAGCGATGATATTAAATTGATTTACATGAAGATACTTGACCAATTTGAGCTTTTTGTATTTGCAATAAAATTTAATTCAGCCATTAATATATACCATGTATAAAAAATTGTTTTACCTTGTTCGTTTCCAACTTGGTTACTATAACAGTATTGTTTTCAGCCCCTCTTTTTTCTATTTGTTTGTTTGTCTGCTTGTTTATTTGTTTTCCTATTTACTTGTCTGTTTGTTTATTTGTTTATCGTCCCTTAACTGTAAAAATAAGGGCTATTTAATGAGTAACCGACAGACTTGTGAGAAAATACCTTTTACTAGAGGTAATCAATTACCATTTGTTGTATTTCTTGGGATAGTGCTTTACTAATATTGCGGATCTTTCACATTTACCGAGTCTGTATGTTGCTGGTGTCAGAAATTTAGTGCTGCTGAAGAAGATTCAACCTCATCACTCCTTTGGGAACTGTGATTGCGATTCTTAACCAGGACTTAGTGCCATTTTTTTTTATTTCTCAGTCTAAAAACGTTACTTGTCATAATTCATAGTGTCATGTATAGAATACAATGAAGTACATTAGTCTATTACTAATATTTATAAGATGTAAATTTTGCGACAGAAATCATATATTTTTCATGTCCTGAGTGTTAGAAAGTACTTTTGCTGATACTGATACTTAAGTAAATCCTAAGGTCATTTTTCTTTCTTCTAAATGTTTTGTTCAGTACCTACATAAGCCAAGATTTTATAGAGGTCAAATAACTCATTTGAAATCATTACTTTAGCGGTAGAGAGTTTCTATTTTAACTCTTGAGTAAACTCGAATCGTAAAGGCAATATATCGTCATCTACATGAAGGTAGAAGAGCTGGAAATACTTTAATGAGCCAAAAAGACAAAAAAAAATATTGGTGTGTGTATTCAATTTTTGATTTTTCAAGCGGCTTTATCAATCAAATTATAATATGTTATTGAGATAGTTAAATCTTGTTGAATGTATTAGTTCCTCTTTGGAAATAGACTTCAAGGTTTAATTAATTTGACATAAAGTGCTTCACTTTTTATTCAAATCCAGACACATAAATCGCGTTTTTTTAATTAAAAAATAAATAAGGTTTTCTTTACTGAAATACTATAATATAATTGATATCCCAATAAGCCTCGGTGAATGCACTGGGTGTATTTTTCACAAATGACTCGCAACTTGCAGAACAACCACGATAACTAGCGCTATTGCCTGCCCATGACCCACAAAATACCAAGTCTAGTGTGATGGTTAAATTGGAGAAAGCAGCTGGGTTACATGTACCATAAGGGTAATGAAGTGCAGGCGCCGGCCATAGAGTTGGATTTCCCGAGGTGATGTCTGCTGGTATTGAATCTCGGGAAAAGAACCAAATTTGAAAGCCTGTTGCTTTTATCCACTCTACAACATAGACTCCACCCTTGTTTTTATTAAAGTCTACACCAAAGGAATTGGCGTCATTGATTTCGCTGGTACACTTGGTGCCTGAACATTTAAATGATTTTGAGCCTAAGCCACTTGCTAATTTTGTCGCGTTGGAAGCGATATATTCATTATTTGTGTGTATGGAAATGGTATTGCGCTTTACTTTGTTCACGCCTTCAATAATCTATTGAGTATTTTAAAATCTGTGTCCCTTCTCTAATATCATTTGTCTCTACTATTTATGATACATCAACCTCACCATTTCGACTCCAAGAGTTACCAACCAACCAAAACACAGGCCAGGTGCCACATCCAGTAGGCATATGATTCAAGTCAATGATAAATAGACCATGGTTATATTTTTCTTTTGAAAATATACGAACTGACTCTCGGCCGTCGGATGAAACTGTTTTATTATCTGCCTTGATCAACACCCTTCGGTTGTCGACTTGGATTAAACCTTTGGCTGCAGCATTCGTTGCATTCTGATACAATACAACACCGCCAGTTGGGTCCTTTTTGCTGAAAAAGCGAAAATGAGCAAAAATGTTGGTATTATCGTAAGTGGAGTGGAGTTCCCAGCAAGAGGTGGAATGAATAAATGTGATTACTAGCAAAAGTATAAACTTCATATTAGTATATATGGGTATAAATGTAAGATCTAAGATTCATATATTCAAGGTTGCAAAAAAATATATATTAAATAAAATAAAAACTTCATTTATATATTGGACCCTTTTTTTTTCCAAGAGTAACCTCGCTTCTTTTTTTAACGATGAGGAACTGAGACATGTCTGTCGTATTTGACATTTCCATCATACATTTACTATGTATGATGTATCTTATCGATGATATAACTTGTGTCACGTATTATGACTCAGTGTACTATTTAAGATGTTTACGGTTGATTTATTATGAGCTCCCTCTTCCACTTAATAAAGAGTTTTATAGAGACTCATTCCTTATTGTTGTGTTACTACATTTATATTTATTTATTGTTATTAAGAGAAAACTCATAATATTACAATGTCAACAAAAATATTACTTTTGGTTACAAGATATCAGAGCGTACAAAAATGATGTTTTTTTGACATGTGAGCATGTGGTTTCATGAGAAGTGTTGTAAGCAAGGAAATAAATAGTTATAGCTGACTCTATTATGTATTTCACTCTTTTTTCTTATAATTAAAGAATAAAAAAAGGCGATAAAATACACCTTTTGGGCCACCTTTTGTTGATACTTTGATTATGAAACATGTAAGAGTCGCTTTCATTGTTAAAATAACATTAGCCAATCAAAAGTGCTACGGACAAAGGAGAAGTTAAGTTAAAAATTGAAGGACAGAAGAAGCGTTATACGAAAATTATTTCTGTACCACAAAGAAAAAAGCTTTTTTCTTGAAAAGTGAAAACAGGGGTACACTACAATTTATTCGTTTCTTTATTATACTTTTTTGAAAATGGAGACCAAACAAAAGAGATTTTCATTCAACGGGTTTAGTAGTCTCTCAAGATCCTTCTCATTATCTTCAAAACAACCAAAGGAACAGCCAAAGGAACAGCCGGTCGATCGCCCTCGCCTAACAAAGCGGGACCAAAAAACACAGAGTCTGTATATAAAATCGTTTCGAAAACCAGAAACGACCTACGACAAATCAGAGGCTGTACAGCAAAATAGTAAGGATATCAGAAACACGATTAGAAGATCTCTGTCAGCAGTGCTTTACGCATCTCCTCATTCCAGTTCAACAAAGACATCATCATCATCGTCGTCAGATGGCGGGAGCGAAAACACGAGCAACACTCTTGTACCTGTACTAGTCACACCAGAGCTTTCAGATTCTGTAGGAGGCATTATGTTGGAGACACCAACACAGAGCAAAGAAGAAGAGGAAAAGGAAAAGGCCAGGGAAAAGGAAAAGGAAAAGAAGAAGAAGGTGGTTGAATACGATAATTCTATGGATATCATGCGAAGTGATGGCAAAGCCACTGTTGTGTGGCAAGGCTACGGCTACGTGCTAAATAGTGAACACGAGGGATTGGAGAATGACTTTGAGCCTGAAATGTGGGAAGCATACCGTGGATTAATCCATCCACTCCATTTATTCAACTCCATGGAAGAACGGTGGCAGGAGCTCAGTGTTACGGAATTAAGGCGTTACTACGATAACTATGGTTCCATGATGCTTAAAATTAGAGAGGCAAGAATGATAGAGCAGCAGCGTCAATATAAATCATCCTCAATCAATTCAGACTGGATCATACCCCGCATATAGTGTTATAAATATATATAAATAAATAAAAAAATAGAGCATTTGTGTCTTTATAAAGTTTTCTTTTTCTTTTTTTACTTGTTGACCAATCACACCTCCTATAGTCATGCACAGTGATGCATTGTGATTCAAAATCATTCCTCACAAAAAAACCCACAGACACGGGTTGACCAATCGAATGTTTTCGCTTACTCCTGAAGTGCTTTAGTTCTCTACAGATAGACGTAATGTTTACGTCGTTTTAGATGAAAAAATGAAACTGAACAAAGGGATATTTATATTTATATATTTGATAAAAAAAGAGAAACAACAAATAGGAGAAAAAAAAGGGTCAATGTTTTATACAAAGTAAATACATATGGCTGTGGGAGAATCTATTGCATTTTACGCCAGTTTTTCGGTATCTGTAATACCTATGATTGGATCATCCTCAGGATGTCTAATATGAAGATGGTGCGTATTAGAGGAAGAATGAGGGCGATTATTGGTGAGCTTTAGAAGCAAAGGTGTAGCGACCAGTGTGATTGAGGTGATTGCCAACAGGAGATAATAGACCTCGCGAGAGATTATACCCAACTGTTTAGCACGAGATGCTAGTACAAAGCCAAACTCGGAAACCTGTGCCAGCGCAACGGCCATCGTCGATGATTTAGCAAGATCGAATTTAAACAGGTACAGAATAATACATGTGGCAACATATTTAAAGCCAATCACTGCGCCTGAAAGTGTCAATAGTAACATCGCTTCTGACGCCAAAAAGGAAGGATAGATATGCAAGCCAATAGATGCAAAGAACAAGCAGGCAAATAGGTCACGGACTGGCTCAATCACTGTCAAAGAGGTCTCAAACATACCCTTGCGAGATCGCACAATCACGCCCGCGGCAAAACAGCCTAATTCCATTCCCAAACCGAGTCGTTCGGATATCACAAGTAATGTCATACAAATGGCTATGGTAGCCAGTAACATCAACTCATGGTTCTTTTGGATGGATTGGATGGGCACGATTCGTTTTACAACTCTTGGAATATGAGGAATCGCACGAACAATGGTATAACAAACAGCACCAAATATAGCAAATGAAATCATACTTCTCAAAAAGGCGACGAAGACTTGAGTGCCGGATTTGGAGAAAGCAGGAATTACAGCCTATGTACATTATATTAAAATAAATATAGTTAGTTGCAAGTAATTAGACTGTCATTTGTGAGCTAATACAAGAATTAAAGTATGTAAACAAATAAACAAAAACAAGGTTTACCAGCATGAATGAAAGGATGATGTCTTGCATCACCAATAAGCCATAGAGATGATCAAGCTGATCTAATTTAATGCATTTCACCACAACTGCAGTGGAGCTAAGACTCACGCAAGCGCCGACGAATATCACTTCCTTCGTAGAAGCATTTATTATCATGCCCATGAGAACAAAAAATGCCACAGTGACCAACAAAATCGTCACTGCGCCGCCCAGCGCTAGCCGCCACATCTTTTTTAGTTTCTCAAGTGAGAATTCCAAACCAAGCACAAACACAATCAAGACAACGCCAAGTTGTGCAAGTGTTTCCATCTGAATCAGCTCCTACGTTACATAATGTTAATATTCATATTTACAAGTGAAAAAAAGGGTTTCTTGAGCATTCTTACTTGAATAAGGTTATAGCCTGATGGACCAATCATGATGCCTGCCAAAATGTATCCAAAGAAAGCTGCAAAACAAAATTTTAGTTTACAAATAATAATAAAAAAACAAAAACAAAAAAAGGTCAATGCATATTTCCTTTACCGGGCAATCCGATCCATGTAAACATCCAGCCCAATAAAAATGAACTCACAAGAACCAATATAAAGTCATGAATCAATTGTGCATCTAAATCAAATGGCGTCAGTAACGTAAACAGTCGCACAAGTGTCAATATAATGACCTTCTATAATAACAGTCGTGTCCGATGGTCTCATTAGAATATACTCGTTGTTATCCTGGTCCACTAGCGTTGGGACAGACTCTTCAGAGTCTTGGTCGTCTTCTAATTTTAGCACTGTTTCTATGATGGCGTGGTTGGAGGAAAACACAAGGTTGTTTTGCTGCATTTCCTCTTCTAATTGATCGGCATTGTCGCTCACTTCCTTCAACATGCCATGCAACATGTCTTTGACTGAATCAGTGGCATCCTCATTCTCACTGTGTATATGGTGTTCAGAGTAAGCTTCATCATTGCGATTGTTTATTGGTGTCGTTTTATTTGAGGCTTCTAATTGTGTGGCTGAAACAGATCGAATGCGTTCATGAGATATTTTTATCGCACGTTGGAAATCAAATGTAAGCTTCAAGGCAGGGCTTTTGAAATCAGTGTCCTGATTAACAGTGTTTGCATAGATATTAAATATACCCAAGACAAAAGACTGAAAAGCCTCAAAATCCTCGAGATGAACACCTGCAATGTCATAGAGATGTTCGGAATCTCCGTGAACCTTTTTAATCTTGTTGTAAAGCTGATCTTTTTTTATTTCGAGTTCCTTGTGATGCTCGATCCCTTGATTGAGAATGTCAATGAACGTGTCTGCATTGGTGGGCGATAAGGACTATTTTTGGCAACAATAAATATATTTTTATATCATTAAATTTGTGTATGCGTGCGTTTTTTTTAGCATGTGTTGTAAGGACATACAGAACATTGGAAATATAAAAAGAATATATATATAAATATAACGAAAGGGGTTATTTGATTATACAAAAAGATAAGAATAGTACCGGTATTGATATCGGTTCAGCACGTGCAAATAGAGTCAAACTAAAACCGAGGAGTAAGCAATAGAATAGACGCATTGTGGCAAAGAAAGAAGGGAGATAATTGGGGGGTTGTAACTTGTAATAAAAAAAAGAAAGAAAGAAAAGGGGGGGAGTCCAAAAAAGGGGAGTTCCAAACATGGTGTAACGACGACCTAATTAAGGCAAGTTTTTATTTTAATCATCCCCCCCTCTTTTTTGTTTGCATATAAATATGAGCTACTTTCTGTTTATTTCCATTTTCTTTCTTTCCCTTATTATTTTATATACATATCAATTATCTTCTTTCTTAAGTTTTACTTTTTAAAACCAAAAAAACACATTAATATAAAAAATAAATAAAAAACAAATTCAATTCAATTATGCCCGCAGCACATCACCAAAAGACATTAGAGGTTGGCTCTTATATCGACAATCTCGAGATAACAAAAGTCCTCAGCATGAGCGCATATGGTCAGATTTACCTCGCCAGAGATCCCATTACATTTAAACGTTATGCTATCAAATCACTACTTCATGCTGGTCTCGACTCGCATCAAATTGCTTTTCAACGAAATGAAATCACGTTGCATTCGCATCTTTCCGACCATCCGCGCATCATCAGACTGGAAAAAGTGGTACGAACCCCAGAATGGACTCACGCAGTGATGGAGTACGGATCGGAAGGTGATCTCTTCTCGGCCATTACTGAACAAAACATCTATTATGGAAACCATGCCTTAATCAAGCATGTCTTTTTACAGCTCATCGATGCCGTGCGTCACTGCCACGAAAACCACATCTTTCACCGAGACTTGAAACCTGAAAACATTCTCGTTTTTGATAAAGGCCAAACTTTGAAATTAGCCGATTTTGGCCTAGCTACGACCGAAGTCATCTCCAACGACTTTGGCTGCGGCTCTACATTTTACTTTTCGCCCGAATGCCAAGGTGGACTCGACAGACAAAAACGATCCGGTTATGCCACAGCACCTAATGATGTCTGGGCCTTGGGTGTCATTCTTATCAATTTGGCAGCTGGCCGCAATCCTTGGTGCCAGGCCTCACTGGATGATGACACTTTCTGTGCCTTTCTGAGCGATCCCAATCTTTTACTCAAGATTCTACCCGTCTCACAGGAATTGAACCATATACTCAAGCGCATCTTTTGTATCGACCCTTTACGTCGCATCACTCTGGATGAACTCTATACCCGCATTAAGAATTGCAAGCATTTCACTCGCACACCAGAGGTTGCCAAATTTGAATTGGCTCGCTTACGCCAGCGATTGCCTAAAAAGCTTGAAATTACTAAAGCACCCATTAAAGCAACTACCGAGCTTCCCTCGCCTCCAGATACCCCACAGGACTTGTCTGCCAGTTCTAGCCTAACAAACGATGTCTTTTGTTCTCCCAACAAGGTTGAAGATCCAGACCTTATGAAGAGCATGGTCACACTTGTGGTCTAGACTTCATTAAAACTCAGTCCATATCCTTTTTCAACACTTATTATGCCACTTTACATTCCACCCTATCCCTCCCCCTTGATTTTTTGTCTATAGCCTTATATTCCCTTTTGTTCTATATGCTTTTTTTTTTCATGTTTATGTTTCTATTTGTTGTGTTTCTTTATAAGCTCTCGGTGTAAATTATTCCTCCTCCCCTTTTGTTTATTATTATGTATATTTTGCTTTTTCCTCTCTATATATTTTAGTTATTTTGTCGTTGTAAATTTTGTCCATTTGTCATACATGAATAAAACCTTTTTTCACTTTACTTATTTTGTTAGTTAACTTATCAATAGATCGGCATCATAAAAAAGTGTGTGTGATTATGTATATGTCTTGTGTATGTTTTTATGGGTTCGTCAATTCTAAATGGACCTATTCAAAAACAGGTTATTAAAAAAGGATCACAGACATTCTCTGTTCTATAAAAGGTGCAAGTACGTTGATTGATGCCATGAGCATATAACCATCCTGCATCTGGCCTCATGACAAAAAAATAAAATGTCTACTGAACCTCCGCTGAGCTTTTTGGTAAAAACATTGAGCCAAGCATGATCATCTACACGCGATTTAAAGTAGTTGCCTTATATGACTTTTCTTAATAATAATCACAAAATGCGAAAATAAAAAAAATCATGCTTTCAAAAGGATATTTTTTCTTGTGTATCTATTCTTAGTAAACATTTTCTATTTTGTGCAACACGTTTCTTTTCTTAGCACGTTCAACCCCCTTTTTTTAGAAAAAAGTGGGGGGAGACTTATCCAATTCAATATTTACTACTACGGAAGATCGAAAAAAAAAAATACATTGTCCATATTCTACAAAGAAAATATGGCGCATCTAAAATAAATAGCTTGAGCTTTATATCGCTCTGGATTCTACAGAACAGTAATACCAACTGGAATATTTTCCTATTGGTTATTTTATTAAAGCGTGTAAAAAAAAAGAAAAGAAAGAGTATCTCACGTTTAATGAAATATACTTTTGTATTAAACAAAATGAAGCATTATTTTTTCACGTTCAGACAAATTACCATGCTTCTATCCAAATAATTAATATAAAAAAAATCCCTCAATGATTTCGGGTTTCACCCTACACAACGAGGCACACTTTTTATTTATAACCTCTTGTTCAAAATATTTTGTATATTCTAGAACTCGGCGAAGAGATACCTACGCCAAGTTATTGAACTTTATGCTATCTCAAGAATAATTCATTAATGCATTTGATATCATGGGTCAAAACCTTTGAAACGAAATGCTTGATAATTACTATTTTCTTCATCTCTCCAATTGAACTGAGAGTGTATATATGCAGTGGTTATACTTGGCATCGTAAAGTTCTGTATTAGAACCCTTCATCATTACCAGGTAGACTTTTACCATAAGTTTATTTTTCATGTATGTAAAACAGCCCATCTTTTACTAAGCTTCATTTATAGAACAATGGAACTATTTACCAATTTTTAGTCTTATAATTTCAAAAAAAGATGACTCAATGCTGTTTCTAGCGCTCACAGTGTAATTAGTTTATGGATTTTTCTAGCCAAGAAGTACAATGGTGATTTTTAATTGCCATTATTAAGATGTAAATCATTATTATTCATTATTAATACATTGTATAAGAAGATTGAGACGTCTGTAAAAACATAGACCAAAGCTATTTACAGAAAAACCAGTAGTTATTTTAAACATCAATCTTGATAGAAGTTCTTATTTCATTAAATGGCTCTTTTCATTCGTTATATCGCTCAATAAAATCGTATAAAGGCTGTTGATAGTAATAATCCAGAAAAAAAAACTAGAATAGCAACAATATTATGCAACGACTATCCAAGGTAAATGCCTCAATGTACCCTTTCTTCAAGGGAAAGTCTCATGATTGAAAATCAGATCATCAAACCACATATGATAATTTTAAATGACAAAGATCTAAGTACTATTTGTCAATCTTTTTTTTTTATTATTTACTTTGAGTGAATATGCCAATGATGTATCATAAACCCCTTTATTATATTGATAAAGTTCTGTCTGGACCATATTAATTAATTAGAAAATGATCTTTTTTTTTTTTAAACTAAATCAAGGAACAAACTATTGAATTGATGAACGAAATGTGGTCTTGGCTATGATGGTACTGAGTCTACGTCTCAAAGAGAACCATATACTAATACTACCTTGTTTAACTCCAAATTGTTGATTCAGCTCTTTAAAGTTTCATGTGTCATTTAACTTGGGGCCATATATGAATATGAACTAGAATATTTGGCGTCTTGCTGATGTAATAATTAGATTATGATGGACTATGATGTAATCTAGTTCCAACGAGTTTCTTATGGCACAAAAATGATAGAATCTAATATGAAATTATATTTTATACTTGTGAATGTTGCTTCAAGAGAAGCACGATTACAGATGAGTCAAGACTAAAAGCCGATCCTTAATACAGTTGACAGCAATTTGATACTATTTAGTGTACCGGTAGCACAAATAGCAATTTGTGGTTTTTCCTTTTAGAGAATGTAAAAAAAAAAATTGCCACACTTTTGATTAGTTCTTCCACCATTCTTTCTTTGACTTCTTCTTTATAAACGCGTTATTATTAATTCAACTTAATTAGAAGGTGTGTATATATATTGTTATTCTTATATTTCAAATTCTTTTTTAAAAAAAATGCTAATATTCGTATTTTTCTAAATAAAAAGCATGATTTATTAAACTTAAATTCTTTGCTTTCGATGAATCATGACCAAACTCGGTTGAGGTAACCATTATAAACTTTTATTTTTCTATATAACTTCTCAAAACTGTCAGGAGCACACTTTTTGTTTTGCTTAGGATGGCACATTTTAGACCAATAAGGTTTTATATTTAAACACCATTTTAATTTCTTTTAGTTGGGATCGATATTAGAGGACAGGGCGTTTATAAACTAATGCAGCAAAAATAACTCGGATCACGAGTGGTTATTAATAGCAACACGTATTTTTATCTTTTGCTTGTCAATGAGAAATCACACTTTTTATTCCCAAACTGGTACATGCACTAATATTATTGACATTCATTATTCCTTTACAGAAATATTCTGAAGATCTTGATATCGACTTTCTTTTTTTTTCAATCCATATATATAAAGAAAATAATGGGGAAGAAAAATCATGTATAACTTGTTCGGCCAATTTGTTTTATACATAAATGGTCATCCTATTTTTTAAAGTTTTGTCAATAATAAAATACCTTTTATGCATCCCCTTCTTTACATATATTTTTCTCCCTGGCATCATAGTAATAAAAACACACCATTCATCATTATGATAATCCCATGATATGATGAACTTCACCTCGTTGGTATCACTTACTTGTGTGCTTGGCATGCGATATCGAATAAGTGTGTTAGGATATGGCAATTATCACTGTACTTTTACAAGAATGGTTAAAAGGTTTCTATGCATGTTCTCACTTTTGAGAACCAAAGTCAATCCTTGTTTGATTGTTTAGTGACCATTTATGCATGTTGGAGTACCACAGTGTTTAAATAAAAAGAAATCCCTATATTTATTATTTAAGAAAAAACCCCTAAAATAATTTACTATGCACACGAAAAAGAAGTGTTCTTCTTTTTGTGATTATAATAATTTATTTCTTAGTTAGATCGTAAATAAGAATAAGAAAAGATGTTAATAATACTAATTACACATAATTAAAAATATATGCAAAAGTCTCACAGTGAAATAAAACATTATAAGATACAAGGTTACAGGTTCTGCAAATAAAAGTAGCTAAGAGGTAATGATCAATTTTATTCATTAAAACAAGGTGCATGTTTTCATTTTTTATTATTAATATTATTAAATGTAATTATATCAGTACATAGCTATATATACTTTTATGTTTCTAATTATGGTTAAGAAACTGGAATGATAATACTTATTTTAAGCAGTCAATAAATAAGTATCCTATATAGTTAAAAGACCCCTTCCAACTATAAAGTATATTATGATATAATATTAAGTTTAATGTATCAATTTAGGGTATAGATAATACGTAGGTGTGCTATTCATTATGTCAATTCTTAAAATAAAATATAGTGTTTAGAAGCACTGGTGAGTAGCAGCTAATTCTTTGTTTAAATATGCAATGCGAGATTTTACAGACATAATGTTGTAATGAAAATATCGATAGCAAAGGGATAGTAAAGTTAACGTTTATTAGTTTTCTTTTAATTATATATTAGCGCAAATGAGATGCTTGATCATTCTCAAAGAGGATTTATAAAATCTTCAAGTCAGGTCTAGATTTCTTTTTCCTAACTTTAAGTGGATGTTCTCTTTGATTATTGATAAAATAAAAGTGGATATATTAGTTTATCATCATTTCCGGAGGTTGTGACATCATGACTTACAAGAAACCGATAAACAAGATACTAAGAGTAGTTTTTTTCTATCATTTGGTTTTATGGATGAAACAAATGTTTGAAAAAATGACAACAAATGTGTCGATATAAGCAACAAATCGCTAAATTATACACCGCATCGCATACAAGTTCAATTGTTACGTTTGTTTACATCAATACAATAACATTTACATATAAACAGT
>VCJG01002384.1:18397-34504 GCA_024140375.1 Backusella westeae | reverse complement strand
AAAAAAAAAAAAAAAAAAAAAAAAAAAACATTTATAAAAACCCTTCAAACTTTCTCACTTCCCCACACCTCTCTCTTTTTTCTCCTTTTTCTTTTGTTTGTTATTTACTATTTATTGCATTTTTTTTAACATTTTAAATAAAAGATGAGCCGATTCACTTGGTTGGCACTTTGTACATTATCATTATTAGCATATACAGTCTCTGCCCAGCATGACGATCACGCACATATGATGGGTGACGAAAAAATTCCAGCCTTTAATGCCACTGGAGATGAGCCAATGTCATATGCATTATATCCTGACCAAAAAACGTACTTTTATCTACATGTCGCCATGATGGTGATTGCATTTTGGATATTAATGCCAATTGGTAAATATATGGCAATTTTTCTGGAATTTTTGTGGCGCTGAGATTTTAACCATGTCATCACCATTTTTAGGCGTCATGTTTGGTATCGCTCGCTCATCACTTCACGTTCCTGTTCAAATTGCTGCATTTGGATTCGCCATGGCTGGATTTTTCTTTGGTAAAATTTATGGTCACTCGACCCCACACTTGTATGCAGGAAACTCCCACCACTCTCTAGGTTGGGTATTGTTTTTGTTTTTAATTGCACAAATGGCTGTGGGGGTTGTGAGAAAAATCGCCAATGCTGTTGCACGCAGCCAAAACACTTATGACAGATTAGAAACGGTACACCTTGTCCACCAACGTCAATCATCATCATCATCATCATCATCCACATTCAGTGATAGACACAGCGAAGCCAGTGGTGAAACACTGCACAACCACGAATTTGTCTTTGATAAGCCTGCACACAACCAAAGTCACGAGGAAGATGAGGATGAAGATGATGAACTTGAACAAGAGCTTTCGCAAATGGAGCAAGAAAAGCCAAACTTTACCATGCGTATGTTTAATACTGTCTCTCCTTATATTCCAACGATTGTAAAGAATGCTTTCGTTACCCTTGCCTACAACCCTTTTACAAAGACTGTCTGCCGCCATTATCATCAAATCATGGGTAGAACCTTTGTTATTCTTATCTTTGTCCAAACACTTAGCGGTCTTGTCGTCTACCATGGTGTATGCAGATCTTGGGACTTACCTGGCTGCATTGCCCATTTAATTAAGGGTGGTATTTTCTTCTTTTATGGTATTATTACATTTGGTCGCTACTTTGGAGCTTTTGCTAATCGTGGTTGGGCCTGGAATCGCATTGATGGGGGTTCTCGATTCAGCTTTGAAATGATTGAATGCTGCCTTATCTTCACTTATGGTATCACCAACACCTGGCTGGAGCATATTGGCAAAGACCCTGAATGGACCCACAAGGATTTCGAGCATGCCAGTCTTGCCTTTATGTGGTGGTGGTGTGGCTTGATTGGTATTCTTGTAGAAAGCCGTGCATTACGTCGTCTTTTGGAAAGAACGGTGCTTGAAACCCCCTTGGATACTCCTCGTCATGAAACTCAACAGACCTACTCGCTCAACCCTTTCCCTGCATTGACTGTCTTGATGACAGGTATCTCGATGGGCAACCATCACCAAGAAACGCAGTACTCGACCAATGTTCACTTTATGTGGGGTCTTTTGTTATCATTGGCAGCCATGTGCCGCTTTGTCACATACCTCTCTCTTTACAAGAATACTCCCAAGGATAATCAACCTAGCCGTCCCCCCAGTGAACTTGTTGGAGCTTTTCTGCTCATTGCAGGCTCTATCCTTTTCATGGCTTCCAATTCTGGTACCATGATGTGGTTGCGCCGAAATAACATTGACTCGATGTTTATGATGAATGTGTGTGTTGCCCTTACCTCTATTACCTTGTGCTATGTTGCCATGTTACAGATCCTTAAGGCTTGGTCAGAAAAGCGTGAAGCCAAAAAGAAGCAACACTACTCACCCTCATAAAAAAAATGGTTCGCCCCATTCCCTAATTACTTTTTATATATAATATTTATTTCTATATTTAATACGCTTTGCTATTCTTTTAACAATGGCAACTAATCCTTTATCTGAACTGTAATAAAAACTACTTTACTTGCTTACTTGTTTAATAATATAATTTGTATTGTAAAACTACAGTGAATTCTTAAAAATGGGCCAATCAGAGTCGATTTTTGCAGAACAAATTGTTGCAAAAAGTGGGTGTTTCATTTGAAAGGGGAAATTGAAATCCAGCTTTTGATCCATAAAAATAGGGATTATATTTCAATTCCTTCTTTTCTCTCTTTATTTACATTTCAATTTCAATCATTATTCTGCCTTTGCTTATTCCTCATGTCAAGCTCTGATATCAAAGCAGAAAAGAGCCTAACAAGCGTCATTATCCAAAATGGCGACACTGTTCATATCAATGGTAAACATTCATGATGAAAAATAACAAAAACTTTATTAAAGTTTTTTGGCCAACTGGAAAATGTTGAAATTTTATCATTTATAGACTTCATATATCTTGCTCCTGAGCACCTTGGAGAGGCTTATTACATTGGTAGAATCATGGAGTTTTGCACTTCAAGCAGACGTCGGGGCCTGCTTGCCCGCATTGCTTGGTTTAATCGCCCAAAGGATGTCATTGGAAGAAAAACAGCAGATCCACGTTTACTAGTAGCAACAATGCACTCTGATGTCAACCCCGTCTCCTCCATTCGTGGTAAATGTATAGTCACCCACAAGCACTATATAAATGAGCCGCTTGAGCAGTACCGCAAGAAGGCAGACCACTTTTATTACAACCAACTTTACGACCGCTACATTCAGCGTGTTTACGACGTTGTCCCTTGCGAGACGATACAAAACCTTCCAGAAGATATTCTCAACGCTCTCTCACAAAGCCACCAATACGTTGTAGTGGAGCAGGGTAATTCAGCTAATCTGACCTCAATCAGACGCATCTGTTGTGTCTGTTTGCAATGGTGTCCATAGTAAGTATAATAACCTTCTTTTATTTATTTAAATTCCAAAATTTGACCTTTTTTTTTTCTCAATTCATTTCCTATGACATTATTTTTTTTAAAAAAAAATAGCAATTGCTATGTTACTTGCTCAGCCTGCCAAAAGAACTACCATCTTGACTGTGTCAATCCGCCTTTGTCGAAAAGACCATCCAAAGGCTTTGCATGGCAATGTGCTTTTTGCACCAGAAATGTTATCTTGGGGAAAGAGGGCAACGTCTCCACCGCGGATGGCTCTTCAACAGCGCCAGCAACCACAACGGCAACAAGATCATCAAATACAATTGTCGGGGACGTTTCCAAGGAAACAATCATAAAGAGCGATCGTCAACGCTCTACCCGTTCCAGAACCCCCAAACCAAAGACTGCTGAGCCGAAAAAAGAAAAGAGCATAAAATTGAAAGTCACCCCAAAACCATCCACACAGGCATCATCATCAAGCAGAAGCAGAGGTATATAATCCATCATCATCATGATGAATCACTTGATTGCTAATAAATAAAACAAACAAACAGCTTCAAAGGGCGAGGTCATGACGGAAATGTGGCCATTTCGCTATTACGGAGTAAACTCTGACAGCCAGCGCATTCTTGGTAAAGTATTCACTTGTTATTTTCAATCATAAATATTAAATGACTTTTTATTATTAAAAAAAATAGACAAAAATGACCAAATATATCCAAGAGCACAGAGTCGAATTGGCCCCAAATATCAAGCCGTTGTTGCCGACCAAATTACCAGCGAAAGTGCCGATACTCCAATAGCGGAAAGTAGCACAATCCCGTATTATAGCGAGCGGGCAAGACTCCCTGAATTAAACAGCGAAATCGATGAATTGGAGAATTCGCTGTTTGGCAAGAAAATAGATCTCACTTCCAGTGCAACAAAGCCAAACAATAAGAAGGACAAAAAGGGAAAATCGGTCGATAGACCAAAACAAGGTAAATTATTTAAATATATTATTTTCAATATACTAATTTGTTTATCAATAGTAGAGAGTCCTGGAGAGTCAACTAGTGACTTTTCCCGTTCGATGATTCCAGTGAGAGGAACAGACGAGACAGTAACGCCAATATTCAGCCAGCCGGATTATCTTAAAGAATCTGAAGGTGAGTTGAATACATATAATCAATCAATCAATCAATCTACATTTTACTCAATTTTAAATGTTACATTATAGTGGACGCTTATATGAAAAAAGTCAAGAATATTCCCGATTTACCAATAAGCACAGTTTCTTCTGATTTGATGGATCGTGCTCTGATTGAGCTCGAATTGAACAGTTACAATACTGATATTGCCTTGGACAACATGAGAGGTCTGAACAAAGATGACTTTAAACATGCCGTTGAATGGTCCCGACAAGAAGTAGATGCATTCGAACAGAGCATACGAGAGAATGGCCATGACTTGAACTGTGCAAAGCGAGCTGTAAGTATTTATATTAATAGCGATGATCATCTAAACTTACAAGCCCCTTTTTTTTTAGGTCAAATCGAAATCCATGGCAGATGTTGTACGCTTCTTCTACCAATGGAAGAAAACGGATAGATATGAGCCTGTTTACTCGGAGTGGACCAGGATATACAAGCCAACGTAAGTCACAATTGCTTTTTAGTCATCTTCTTTTCTCATCATTATTTATTTCACGCAGGAAGAACTTTAAAAAAGGAGCCCAAAGAGAAGGCTCAGTCAATGACAGCGACGGTGTTGATGAATCAATGGACAGTGGTGACGAGTCGGATCCTTCTGTTATTCCATTGGGTGGGAAAAAACACTACCAGTGCATGAATTGCCAAACGGAGGATTCTATCAGATGGAGAAGATCGCCCTCAGACACAGACAGGAAGCGAAAACAGTTTAAACAAGTGTTGTGTGAAGAATGTGGTGTTTACTGGCTGAAATATAGTATAAAGAAGCCTATCAACGGCCAAAAAGCCAAGAGGCTATTAGAGAATCCAGATACACCGGCGATCAAACGAAAGAAGTCAAATGAAGGAACTTCTAGGCCGATTTTACCTAAAAAGCAAAAGGATGACACCCCTCATTTACCCTCAAAATGTAAAATATGCATGGAAATTGAGCCTGAAGATTATATTTACACATGCCAGGCTTGTGGCATATCGGTGCATAATGGTAAAGTAGTGGTATCACCAACACCTAGATAAAAACTGATTTATATTAATCAAAATAAATAGATTGTTATGGAGTGAAGAAAGATACAGAAACGTTCGGATGGAGATGCGACCCATGCGAGAACAAAGTTAACCCAACCAATTCCTATGTAAGTATCATACATTTATATATATATATATAATGCACTTGTAACTCAATATCATTTTTTTGTAGGATTATGAGTGTGTTATTTGTCATATAACCTCTACAGATCCTCAGCAACCATTGAAGCGTACAGCAGGATACAAATGGGCGCATTTGCAGTGCGCCATGTTTTTACCAGAAGTCAAGTTTGTTGATCTCACTACTTTTTCACCGGTAGAATACATTGGATGTATAGATAGAAGTCGTACCGAACAGAACTGTCAATTGTGTCATAGCCTGGAGGGCGCCTGTGCAGAATGTGGAAAGTGCAGCAAGCCTGTTCATGTACAATGTGCTATTGATAACCAATTCAAGCTGGCGTTTGAACGTCAAGATGAAGAAATGATACCCAAGGTGTGGTGCCCAGAGCATACTCCTGATAATAGTAAGCTTATTGAATTGAAGGAGAGAACCGCAACTAAAAAAGTAAGTGATATAAGCAAGAAAAATACTTTAGCCATTCTAAACCTATTTTAATAGTCAATATTATTCGATTATGGATCTAAACACAAGAGAGTCGAACCTGGCACAACGCCAGCAATGAGAAGGTATCGATCCTTCCATCCTTACAAAAATAATGACTCAAAACCAAATCGAAAACAAAACAACTTGAAACCAAGCAAATGTGCATCAAAAGAATGCCGCGTGAAAGAGTCACCCATCTGGTTCAATGGCTCTTGTTTGTGGTGCCACCTTCAAAGTTAAAAACCAAAGCATTCATTTTATTTTTATTCGCATGTAAAACAACACCTCATTTCTACTAAAATGACCAATACCACTTTTGAAAATAATATATTAGAATTAAATTCATACAAATGATCCCATTGCAAAAATTGCTACCAGGATTGTTTATTGTTCCCAGCAAATGAAATATTATTGGAAAAGGTGAAAAAGTGTGAAGATACTATACAAAGAAAGGTCTCATTATACGAGGATTCTTTTTTCTTTTCTTTTTTTTTTTATATGTTCAATAATGAATGAATAACATTTCTATATATATGATACAATCTTCCAGTTATACAAGGTATTATATTAATTGATTAAATATTTATTTATGTAAAACACTTTTATACAAAAAAGGGGGAGTAGGGAGGGAGGGTCAAAGATGATAATCTTTTTGTAATGAATTAAACAATTAAGCAAAATAGAGTAATAAATGATATATAAAATAATAGTTATTATTATTTAGTAGTATCTGGTTTTTGAATGTATTCAGTTTTTGTTTGATCTCGATCTTGCTGTGATTCTCCACTATACCCAATAGCTCTACCCGAATAAACCAGAGTGTACTTCTTCATATAAGGTTCATAATATCCATGGTTCGGTTTATCTCCATCATCGTCTTCATCATCATCCATGTAATGGTCATCCTCGTCTGCAATTTCTTCTAGACTGACACTATTCTTGACCAAAAATATTGGTGAAATACCCAACTTCACTTTTGTTGAACTCTTCTCGGATCCATACTGTGCCTTCACTTGGTTGGTAAAAAAGTCGTCGCCAGGTAAAAGGAATTTTCGTTCGATGGTCTCCTCCTGACTGTTCATAGGGAAACTGAGATCGGCGGCCATTTCAACCAACTTTCTGATACGAGATGCAATTTCCTCCCTGTCATAGATTGCCGATAATTTGTCCAAAAGCAAATCACAAATTCGTTTCCTTGAGGCCTTGGACATCTCTGCCGCTTCACCGCCATCGTCGATTTCGGTCAATGTTGCCTTTACACACTTCAATCTCAAATTGGATACCCATTCTGGATGCTCTACTTTGAATATTTTTTGAATAGTGTCGTAGGATGTATTGGTTTCTTCAAAATCTAGATAAATAGGCTGTCCAAAGATGTAGATGACAAAGTAGTCCATGACCAGTTTTTCAACCAATACAGAGATCAACGCGTAATCAATTTCTTGCTGCTGGTTGAATAAGTTTGTTACACTCTGGATAGTCTTCTCTTTCGCGTCAGGAGTATCGAAAATTTGATCTAACCAACACTCTTGGAAAAATTTGAGGATGTCATCCTTGCTGTGTCCCTTCTTGTTGAAGGATTTTTTGGAGTTTGGTGGGAAATTGGAGAGTTTTCCTGAAAGTGCTGCAAGTTTCTTTTGAATGGTCGAAAGATCGTCGTCTGTAACCTTCACCTGTTTCAATAAATCATATAACTCTACTTGCAATTTTTTTATTTCTGTAGCGTGTTCAATCTTTTCATGTCGGAGTTGCTCAATGTTTCCCTTTGTGTTTTCAATTTCGGCCTTTTTGCTGACTTGGCTTGCTTTAAATTTACCAATCGTACCTAGCATTTCTTCGTATGTTTCTAGTAATTTCTTTTCCTTTTCATTTTGCTTCTCTTCGTATTGCTGGGGTAACTGAGGCTCGTTTGTATTTGACGTTGGAGTTACTTGAGAGCTTGAAAGAGGAGGAGGAGATTGAGGTGCTGTGTTTGATTGGCTCCCAGAGTTTTTCTCGTTGGATAGATCAGAACTTTGTGGGGTGTTGAGTTTTTGAACCGGATGAGGGACTTGATCTTTCGCAAGAGGAACAGGAGCACGAGTATCTTGGTTGTGATTACTTTTGTCAAGGTCGCTGTGTTTATCGCCTAAGCCAGTATTTTTCTCTTTGGCTTTCTTACCACTTCGCCCAATAAAGGGGATATGTCTTTTACTTGATTTGTCGTCTCCTAGTTGTTTTTCATGTGAGTTATGCTTTTCTTGCAAATTTGGTTTCTGGGTTTGTCTTTGCGCTCTGTCTTTATTATTGTTGTTTACGGTAGTTGGATTGATATCTGTTGGACTTTGACCGTTATCTTGTCCACCCTGATTCTTTAACTTAAACCTATCACTGAACTTTTTTTTGTGTGCAGTTATATTCACGCTATTCGGTTTTTCTAAGGGCATTACAGAACCGTTGTTATATTCTTGTTCTGGTTTTGCTACGCTGGGATTATTTGATGACATGCTTTAAAGAAAATAAATTTATATATAGAAAATAGTAAAAACAAAATAAAAGGAAAAGAGAGAGGGGAAAAAAGGATAGAAATAAAACAACCACATATGAGTTTTAAAATGTGGCTTTGTTGTATCACAAAGAAAATTTGTAAGAACTAAGGTAACTCTAAGCCAAGACCAGAAAAAAGAAAAGCTTGTTTTTTTTTCTACTATTTAGTCAAACGCGTTAACGAGAATAACTTGTAATCACTTTTTTTTTTCTTTATGTAATATATATTTAATATCCTGCTACGTGAATGGATTGTTAAAATTTTCACATGCATTGGATAGTGATGTATTAATGTTGTTCAATAAATATAAGTGAATACAAAATGGTTTTGAGTACACAAAAGGTATAAACGATGTCCTACAATGATCATCCTTTAAATCCCGCCTAATGGTCTAAAGCTAAGCTGAAAGCTTTTTGCTTCATTCGATAAGCGTTTCTTGACAAACTTTAAAATAAATAGAAAAAAAGTATAAAATCCATGTTAACGCTACGCCTTTTTTAGATTAAGCATAAGTAGTGAAAACTTTAATGTCATCGAGCTCTTTACCAATACATATTGATGTGTATGATCGAATAAGTGCTGTTATTTACCCTCACAGTAATCGTTTGTTGGGACATTTTTTAACGTATCACGATATGATCTGATGGTATATACTTGGCGAAACAATGAAATATAAAAATAAGAATTCAAAATATTCTGTTCCGAATTATGTTGATTTAAGAAGCTACGTCTCGAGATTTATTTCCTTACCAAAAGCATAACCCCATGATAGATTTTGTGGCACTTGATGATATGTTCGGAGTAAAGCACCATTAAAAACCTAAACTCAACAAACAGAAGGGTCAAAGTTTATTTCAAATAATATTTAATAACCTTTTCTTTCCCCTTTGATATACACCTCTCCAATTTCTTTTTTCATTTTCATTTTTATAAAAAAAAAAAGATATCAAACAGATTTAGAAATACACGCAAGTCGTTTTCAATATGTAGGTGGAAAGATCCACTTATGTTTTAATCAACCTATTTTTTTTAAAAAAGAGGTGATTTCTTTCTCAAATACATCGTAATAGTTAATAAGTTTTTTATCTTTTCTCTTACATCATAACCTCTCACTAAGTTGCTTATACATTCTCTATTTTCAAAGTAAACTGTTATGCTGTCTATTTTATTTTATGATGTATTTTTTATTTTATTTTTACTTTGCTATAAATGGTAGGACTAAAAATAAATAAATGACTATCAGGTGTTTTTGGTACGTTGTTACATAAGAAATATATTTATAGAAGGCAGAAAGAAAATTCAAAGGAACCAATCTGAACCTGTATTTATCTCTTCCTCACTCACAAAAGGATGATCAATCGATTTAATCATTGCGTCACCGCACAATAAACACTCGCTACAAATGATGTCGTCAAGCTCTTCTTGGAGGTTTTTGAGTCGTTTTTTCGACTTTTCCTTTTCTACTTGTGGGACATCCTCAGCATCAGTAGAAAAAATAACCTGTTTAGCTGAGTTAATCAGCCCAGGACTTGAGGGTTCATGCGTCTCTTGCGTAGCTTGTGTAATCATATCTTGTATATTTCGTATTCTCTTGATGTCCCTTGACGGCAAAAACGTGGACATCTATCATAAAAGTTGTGTTAATAAATAGTAGTGTGTCTGTATAGGTTATGGATCTACCTTTTCATATAAACAATCTCGATGGAAAGCATGCTGACAAGGAAATATATAAAACTCACTTGTGAATAATATTAAATCACAACAATAACATCGATCTGCAGCATTGACAATAGAAAAACTATTAAAGGCGATATTAATATATGAGTCTATACGCAGTCTTCATTTTTTTTTTCTTACCGATTTTTTAATTCTTTCAGATCAAATCGAATGTTTTCGCTATTTTTTACTGCTTCTTTCATGTCCATTCTGATATTACTAATTGCTATAGTATAGTCTTCTAAAGTTGTACATATTTCTTCCTGAGTAAACAAAACAATAATGTATCAATTCAGGAACCTTCCTTTGTTTTTCGTATTGCTTATAGAGTTACCTTGAGGTCATCAATGACGGTGAAATCAGGAAAATAACAAAGTATATCCTCAATCTTTAGTACATCACTCTGATTTAAAAACTGAACTGCGTGCTTTGTATCTTTTAATTCGCAAATAATGTGCTTTGCAATACGTAGCCAAAGGTTTTTTCGAAGTGGTTCCTCGGGTTTATCTGCATTAATACGCGCCAATTCTAGATCATTTATCTTTTTTTTTTTGTTATGAATATTAATATGGAAAGAGAGAGAGAGAATTGTTTTATACCTTCAATGCAAGATTGACTGCCTCCTCGTATAATCCCATTTGGCTATAAATGTGAATAGAACTTTGTGTTCTGTTATGCAAAGTACACAGACGAAGTGCATAATCTAATTGATAATGCATATCGCGACCCTATTAGAAATGATTTGCTATGAGTACGCGTTTCAAATTCAGCTAATCGAGTAGGTTACCTGCCTCATTTTTTAAATAGGTAAGTAATGCAGACTCGTCTTGTGTTTTTTGACTTGCATAAAGGCTTAATAGTAAATTATGAATAACAGGATCTGTGTTATTCATGGAGCTCACTACATTAGACAAATAGCGTATAGCCTGGTTCTATTCATCATTTTTTTTTAATTAATTGTTTAGTTAAATTGGTGTATTTTTTTTCTTTAGCATTTACCTGTCCCATTAGTTCATCCGATTTTCTAGAATATTTTAATAACGCTGGGATTAATTGTCTGGGATTAAGGTTCGTTTGCTTCATCCAAACATTAACTGTTTCATGAGGCTCATTCTCCATCAATATTGGTGAGTATTTATAAAATAAATCATGATTTGTCTATCATTTTCATCATTAATAATTAAAAGAAGTCTTACAACCAACTCTCCCTCTTACCTGTTTATTGAGAACTTCAAGTGCTTTTTTCCATTGCTTTTCTGAAATCCAATATTCAATGACTACATCATAATCGCAGACTAAAGTGGCAAAAAATATATATTCGTCATGACGGTTATGACTCTTTAATAGCGCATAAACTGTAGAGTGATGTAAATTGGCTGTATTAGCTTCCAAGAATGCATTAAACTCATCTTTTGTTTCCTCCATTTGCTCCATAAAATAGGATCCAGTAGCAGGTATAAAACTGGTAGGCTCTGTCGGTGTTGGGAAGCAATGAGCTGTGGAGGCCAAGTCTTCCAACTCGTTCATTCTTGAAAGATAATTTTCCGTTAACCAGGTGGTAATCATGATCTTTTGTGTTCTGTCCTAAAACAAAAAGTATATGCACTCAGCAATGAACTGCGAGCTTCAAATGGTTCCAGCTTTACCTGTTTTGTAAGATGAGCAAGTTTATTTGTAAGATATACTTGTAATGCATCCGTTTTATCAACAAACTTGAGTGAAACTTGTTCAAAGGGAACGGTGCTATTCGCATAAATCTGTGCGCTCATTTTGAATCTTTTTTGATGGAAATAGTCTTTTGCCTGTGTTTTAAATACTTTATCCTTTTGGCTAGGATCTTTACAATAACGTAACGCAGAATTGTATTGCTTTTTATCCAAATAAATTCTCCAAACATCTCGTTCTTCGTTTTGAATACAAAGCTCGTATATATAAAGCGATGTATAGATCCAAAATGTTCTTTTGATATTATCAATGGCCATGCCAATCACTCGCTATAAATCATACTTTTAAATTAGATTTTACTTTATCCAGAAAAAAAAAATCTTGTTTAAACTTACATGAGGTAATATTTCCTCAAAAACGATTTGGTCGTTAAGTCTACATATAGTCTGAACTCTGTCATCGTACACCAAGATAAAGTGAAACTCTGTTAACGCAAACGTTAATGGACACTTATTTATTTTCATTTCTGACTCTATGATCTCTGACAAATATGGATATCTACATTAACCCAGATTAACTCAATACGTATCTTATTGCGATAATATAAGAGCTTACTGTAACAATTGAGGATCACTAATAACACTTCCGTTTTTATCTTGAGAGCCAAACGAAATCGTTCCATGATAAATACCGCTCCCAGTCAACCATGCAAATGACTCTGCAATACTTTGCTGCTGCAAATCATGAAATCGACGAAAAAAGTGCAGTTGGCTGTAATTTAAGGTTCCCGGTATTTCATGATACTTTGGAAGTGTTTCATAACTTGCAAAAAGGGGCTCAAACAAAGAACAATCCCCGCGCACTTCAATTGACTCTCCTACCGTACCAATAAACTGATATATGCGAGTGGATGTGACGGCAATCACAACATACTTTTTGGTGTTGACTGGAAACTGCTCAAAGTATAAACCTAGAATGGGGGTATATTGTTCGATGGTATAGATTTGTTGTCCGTATTTATCTTCCGTTTTGAAAAAGTCATCGTTTGGTTCTAACCACGTCTCATAGATAGCACCATCTCTCGTTCCGATTAAAACTTCAAAGGTTGAAGTAGATAATAAACTGGATTGCTTATTCCAAGCAACTGAGGTAATGTTTATTCCCTAATACATACATAAAATCCGTTTAGTTCCTAATCCATAATCATAGTTTTTTTTTCCCTCTTCTTCTTTACTTTTAATTTAGACAACGCTTTGGGTTGCTTCCAAGATTCATACATGTAATAATTTTCACCGCCATCTGTTGCTACAATCAAATGTCTACCTGTCGGATCCAAAAAGAGTTTAACACTTTTTATTTCATTCTGTTTTCGTGTAATCTGAGTTTCTGTACAAAAAGTAAAATAAATAAATAAAGTGCTGTTAAAGCTTTTATCTGTTCAGTTACCTTTTACTTGAATGGGATTATCCAGATCAATTGTCAATAGTTGGAAAGTATCCAGCAACACGACTAGTATATTATTAGACACCACCATATCAATTATCTGTGAAGAGATTTGGAATTGAACTTCATCTATTTGGAAAATCGCCTCTTCTCTTTGTCCAAAACCAGTCGACACATATCCCAACTAAATAAATATTTTGGTATATTGTATTTTATATATCTCTTGAAATCATATTTATACCTGTACATGCTCTAACCCTTGGTTACCATGGCTGTGTCCTATTTCTAAAGATTCGATATAATTATCTAAAAGGGACATTTTTTTTTTAAAAAAAAAAAGGGGGGAGAGAGGAGAATAAAAAACAGAAAAGGGGTAAACAGATAAATAAATAGAAAATGAATGAGTGTATGCAAGTGAAATGCATTAGTGTTTCATAACATAGAAAAACGGTCAAAAATGATAACACGGTTTTTAATAGAAAAAAAAAGTTTATTTTTTATTATTATTTTTTAGTCTAATCCCAAAGAGATGCTAAAGTCTCTTCCAAACGATAGTCTAGGTAGCATGGGAGGCGTGTTTCTTAGTTCTGATACGGATGGTATTGTAAGGGGATCATCTATCTCATCATCACTGTCTTCTAAATAACATTTGGTATGTCGTTTGTTTGGGTCGCGTGAGGATGGTATCGGAGGTAATTTAGCATGAAGGTATCGAATAGGAGCTGGTACTCCTGAATCAATACTAAGGTTATCACAGCCTGCCAGCCAGGAATGAGTTTCAGGATCTACAGTGGATGAAGTTCGGGCCCTTGAGTATATGGCAGAGCCTATATATAATGAGTCGTTGGTGAACGAGGAAATGGTGGATAATGCGATGCGTTGGTGGTGTGAATAACTTGATCGACATGAAAGAACAGCTGACGATGCCACTGTTGTCATCGTTGGCGACATGCTGATATTTGAATTAATAAAAAATTCTTCTACCTGAGAGGCGTCATACTCTTGAGGTCGAAGAGCAATCGTGGCCGGTAGACCAGGGGCAGGGCTAAATACTGGTGATGGTGGTCTAGAAAGTAACGTTTGGTGGCTTTTATTAGTAGATGCAGTGCGAGATGAACTGAGGCTTGGTGCGTTTTTGCTGGAAGTAGAGTTATCTGAATAAACTGAGCCAAGGTCTTCGTTGGATCCTTGGAAGCCTCTATCCAATAACCACATTTTATTTCCTCGCCTTTCGTCTCCTGAAGGAACATAACCTGACGATTGACCTTTCATTATGCTAATATCAACCATTGGGAGTACGCCTGAGCTTGAAGCATATTCGGTAGACTCTTGGTTAATCGGAGGAGGGGGAGGAGGTTTTTTTGGGGGATCCTTTCTCGGTGGAAAAGGCTGTTTCTTTATGAGATTAAACTGGTTTGCTAATTCTACATCGATGGGTCTAGGTTTCTTTTTGTATAGTGGGTCCCTTCTGCTCCTTGTTGGGGTTGTTGTTCTAGGGCGTTCTTGTTCCTCTTCAATGGTGGGTATTGAACTTGGTGATTCGCTGCTAAGATCAAAAGCTGAAGCATACTTTCGTAATGACCTGTGTTTGTTGTCAAAATGGTCGGGGTTTTCTGGCAGAGGAGAAAGAGCTCGTCTATTGGGTAAATTATGTATAGTAGCAGCATGCAACTGCTTTCCTGGTCGGATTAATTCAGATGATAGCTGTTCAAAATCTATATCAACCAACCCCTCTTGATTCATGTCGACAGAAAACGTATCTTTTGAGTCGTTTCTACTTGACTTATTTTCCATCTGATATGGTAAGAATTTGTTTCTGCCTACTTCTTCAAATGGGTATTTCATCATTGCTTCGTTTTTGCTGATATTAGATGGTGTTGTGGGAACGGAGGTGATAATAATGGGTATATAGGCCTTTATTTCTTCAAACTTCATACCAAACTGAAATGTGATTTCTATTTGGTGGTATATCGAGACCAGAGGGGAGTTTAATGTATAGGAAAGGCTGGGATGTAATAGGTGACGTATCAAGCAAGGTCTTTTCCAGAAATTAGTTTTATTGTCAGGTGTATGAACCAAAGCGGGCTCTGTCTTTTTTGCAAATCTAATATGGGTATCTTTCTGGCAAAATGCGTCGCTTAGTTTGTGGCTCAAATCAAACACGAGCGAATCAGGATTACAGAACGAAAGATCAGAATCTGATTTTGAAAGAGGCTGACGTCTAAACAAGAAGAGTTAATTAACAAATTTAAAAGTGATGTTAGATAGTATTGTGTTACCTGTGGTGTTCAATTTGAATTAATCTTGTTCGAATGGATTTTACAGGTTTATGGTTAGCAAATGTTACGTATTTTATTGCCAAAGGAACGAATTCCTGTTGTGAACAGATTATTTGTGGAGCATCGACTTCAAAATGAAATTTACTTGGGATTGTGCGCTGATGTAGCTTTGTTTCGATAAAAGGCGAGAGTTCTTTGTATGGAAGTAGATGACGCCGAATTGTAATGGGACACTCTGCAGTGATTGTGCGGGCGATACCAACTGATATTGTAACAATGACTTTATAATGTATTCTGCTCTTTTTAATATTCAATGAACGTGGGTATATGTTTGGTATGTCTATCTCCCAAGGTATCACTTGCTCTCCAGCAGGTAATGTTATCTTTCCAAAGAGTGCTACTTTGAGTTTAGGTAGAAGAGGTGTTGATATGTTGATATTGTTTGGCGCTTCAATGTTGTTCTCGCTGAATCCTTTGAATTTAATGGACATTGCTTTGATTTTCGTTTGTTTTGCCAGGGAGAACCGCACTTGGCCCTTCAATGTACGTGCAGGGCTCTGTTCTGGTTTTGCTGGCCCGATGAAATCGAGTGATGTTTCTGTAGGCTCGATTTCAACTGCTTTGAAACCATCTTTCATAGTTGTGGATTTTAGTGAACGAAAAATGATGATTACGGGAAGAAAAAGGAGCAGAATGGATCACCGTGACACATTTCCTTTTATTATTTCCACTTGT
>VCJG01002383.1:0-10669 GCA_024140375.1 Backusella westeae | reverse complement strand
TAGTCGTCGTTCTCCATTAGGAATGACTAAATCGCGAGAAAAAAAAAAAAAAAGGAAAAATGACATGGAATATTTGAAACGCGACAGGCTATTTGAATTGAATTCAAGTCACGCGTCTGACTAAAAATGATGATTGACAGCTTTATTTATCGTGAATAGAGCATTGTTATTATAATTGAAACAAAAAAAGAGAACTTTGCTCTCCTTTCTTTTGGGATTTTTTAAATTGATTATAAATATAAATAAATTACAGGATAATAATAAAATACATAATAAAAAAGCATTATTCCTCGTTTGCCTCTGCCCACTCCTTGATTGAAATCAGCATATCAATAATCTTGTCTTCATTACCAGTTAAAACATCTAAGAAAACGATTCATTAGGATTGATTTTTATTTTTTTTTTCTTTTACTATCAAAGATGGTTTACCTTGAGCTGAATATTCATTCTCTTCTACGCCAATGTCAGCCATTACTTGAAAAGCCTCTGCTATATTATTATCAGGAGTATTGGTATCTTTTGAAATGGTTTGCCCTGAAATAGACTCCAAAAGCTCAATTAATATTTGGCCGGAGCGGAATGACTCGGATAAATCATCAATTTTGGTGCTTTGTAAATGTGAATTGATCCATTCAATCAGGTTGACTTCATACCATGGTCGATCCTCCTCCTCTTCTTCTTCTTCTTCGCTTGTAGAGAATGAACTGTTTTTGTTTTCATTGTTTATGGCTTCTTCATCATCCGGATATGCTTTTATTATGGTTTTATTGGCTGTGTCTTCCTTAAGGGTGTCTTCCATCCACATGAGGGACTCGTCCGCTTTTTCTTCCGGATTGTCTCCTGTATTAATATCATGTATTTGTTTTTCAAAATTTGTTTTATACAATATTACAGATGGCGGTCTAGGTCTCATTTTCTGGGCAATGTCGAGTGGCACTGTAGACATATTGTTTGAAGAAACAACCGGTGCTATATATATATATTAATGAAATAAGTATATGGTATCCATCTGTATTGAGAGATGACTTTGATCTTACCACACAAGTCTCGTTTGATGGTGGTTTTCATCAATGCTTGCATCCATTTTTTCATTTCGTCTGCACTATCAGCATAGAATTGAAACACTCTCTCGCGATCATGATACAACTTGAATCCAAATCGTTTATTTCCTGTAGTACTTGGATCAGCAATGACTCGGTAGCCTTGCAAACAAATGATGCCCTTCATTTTATTATCCTTGAAATAATAATAATAATAATAAAAATGATAAATAAGATGACTCATTCTTGGATAATAATCCCTAGCTTACCTTTGGATTTTTGAAATAGAATAAACTAGAATCTCGAAGAATAAACCAGCGTTTGTTCCATGTTTTAAACCGATCACTTCTTTTATGTAGCCAGCCTTCGTGTTCAGTTCTATCTTCCAATGCTGGTACAGGAGGGGTAGGTGGGGCATCTTCTGCAATCATTAAACTTGTATGACTTGCTCGAGAAATGGAGGTATTTCGGGAACTTGCTTGATCAATGCTGATAGCAGATCTCCTGGTAGAAATTGTATTTGTATTTGATCTTGGGGATAATATGCTCATATTGTCCTGAGATTGAGGTCGAATTGATTTTGGGGATTGAATAGACGATTTGTATAACGAGGACGAATAGGATAGAGAGTCTTCAGATGTATACTCTTTTGGAGAACCTATTGTGTTTTTTTTAGAGGATCATTGTATTTTTAGTTAGTGATAATGATATTTTTTCAAAAAAATAAAGTGTAATTACCCTGTTTTGACGAAATTGTAGAATTCAAGCAAGTGACTACATTAACACTCGAATGATTTTCAGGAATAGACCCACGTCTTGAAGATGGAATATTAATTTTGCTATTGTTGATGCCTTCAACAAATCTTCTTAAAGCGTCAATAGAATTTATGATGCGATATCTTCGTCCGTATGCGGTGATACCCAACTCTTTTAAGCCATCATGTGTAAGATCGAGTAAAACATCGCCTGTAATTTCCTGACCTATTTTAATATAAAGAACAAACAAATGTTAGATTTCTGTTTTAAACATCCTAGAGGTTTTCCAAAATAGAGTATTATGTACCAATAAAGTGATCGATAGCCATGTCTAAACCAGCGAATTCTAGCCACATGATGACATCGTCAGTATTCCAAAAGAGTGGGCAAATATGACTCTGTCCAAAGTCACCAATGACTGTATCCTCTTTTGATCCAGATCTCTCTGTTGAGCTGGTTCCTCTGGAAGAAACTGTGGATCCTGATTTACGGCGAACAACACCGGTGTTTATAGAATTTCGATCATGATACATATCTTTACTGGTGTAAACAGATGTAACTCTATTCATTCCGGGCTTATCGGGAGAGGTATAGTTCATAGGAAATAACCCTATTTCTCCTTGGATATTGCGACCCTATAGAAAAAAAAAGTTTGTTGATAAATTCAAGAGCGTTTTAATCCAGTGTATAAAATAAGTTTTACCTGCCACCAGCCGTCCATAAATTGGTCGTCTTTTTCGAGAATAATAATAGGTTCACCAAAATTAAATGCTATTTCATCATCGTTTTCTGCTTCAAAGTTGTGAATTGCGTAAACAACGTTTGGATAAGTCATGTTTCGATTTATTGAGCGTGTGATAAATGAGACATAAAAAAAGTAAAAGAAAAAAAAAAGAAAAGGCAATAATAAAAGTTATGGAGAAAAAAAATAGTTTTTATATATTTCTTATTATGTCTATTTACAAACTGTTTCACATTGAAAGGAGTAACCATTGTCATTGCAAGTAGAAAAAAATGAAGAGGAAAGAGGAAGAAAAAAACGTGTATGAATTGCGGAGCAGACTGCTTCTTTCCACAAAATCGAGATCAATCGATTATTTTGGGATATTTAATATTTTTTATAAAGTTACAAGCTTTCTTTTTTATATGCAAGATATGCATAAATGCTAACTTTACATATTATTCCAGACAATCAAAGTGTGCTTTTACATGTCTTTCCCAAGGGTTGAGCAAATCACCTTCTTCTTCTTCTTCTTCTTCTTCTTCTTTTTTTTTCTTTTTTTTTTCAATACATGAATTTCGTATACATCGATTAACTGAATCCGCTATTTAAAATGCGTAGTGCCATCATGAGATTTACGAATGATCCTCAAAATATTCTATTCGTAGTTACACATTTTACTCATAAGCTACTCCTTCTCCATTCCCCTTAGACCCAAATAAATTGAGATAACCAATTAGAGTATCATTGCCAACTTTATCCTTTAACGTCACCATGTCTCGTTTTTTATCTTTTTTATTTATGCTAATACTATTTTTATATGATAAAGTATCAATTTATACAAGCCTTTTACTAAATAAACATGAATTTTCTGTTAAAAAAAAATGTAAGGTACAAATCCTACATTGGAGCTGCAAGATCCTGTTATGAAATGCATAAAGTAATTTTGGATAAGGAATTTTTCTATTGCCATTTAAAGTTTAAGACATATAATTTCCCCTCCTCCTTTCTTTTGAATATAAAATTAACACGTTCATATATAACTTTTTTTTTTTGTGAAAAAAGAAATATAGCAGTAATGGTAATAGTAAAGATAACGTTCAGTAAATGTAATTATTGCATTTATTTTTTATCTATTTAAAACAAAATCCCTTAAACGCCAATCAATATAGTCTATTAGTTGTATATTCATTCTGTATTGGTGAATGGTTTGTAGTTCAGTGATCTATGATTATGCTTCTAGAATAATAATATATACAACTTGCGAGTGAACCACTATGGTATAGTTTGAAATATATCTTTTTTTTAAACACTGAGCCTTAAATACTAAGAGAACATTAAGTATAAAGCAATTACTAGTCGTGATATTTGATATTATTCAAAGTAATCTTTGATTTTGATACATCTCTTTGAAGCTCTTTTTAACTCGAAGAAAAAAAAGAAAAAAAAAGAAGAAAGAATAATGAATACAATGTTTTATTTATCTTTACAGTTCAACATAACTTGCATCGATCACCAACAGGCAAATTCATGCAGGCAATACATCATACTTTTAGTATCCCCCTCTCTGACTCCTCGTAATAACAATATTTCGGTTCAGTTGAAATTATATCCAGTGATCAATTTATAATGCAATGAGTTGTTGTGTTATTGATTAAACTTTCATTTTAGGAGTATTTATATGATATATTTATGTATATATTTATCTCTTGTTGACGAAAACACGGTCCATTCTAAATTAATTGGGTTTAGCATATAGTAGTTATTGTGGATCTACGATACATGTTACTAATATAACTTGCTTGTTCAGCAATTGTAATATCTATAATTATCACTATGACCGACGTTTTGGTAGTCATTACCAATTCCTATCAAGTTGTATTTTTTTCTCTCGGGCCTTGTTTTATCCGTTGTTTATAAACAGATGTTTTCTTGGATGGCAATTGATTTTGGTAGTTTCCCTCCTTTGGTAGGCTTGCCGAATCAAAACTACCCATTTCGCCTATATCATGGAACAATATAGTCACAGTTTCACTGTGGCATTGAGACGGAAGAAAGAGAGAATAGAATAATAGTAAATGAAAATAAGTGTATTTATTGTAATCTCGAATAGAGGCATGGTATCTTGGTTGATGTGTAAAAGTTAAATATATCATAATTGATCTATAGCGATATATCTGTATCAGTCGGGGAAACAGCGAGTGATTCAAATGCACTATAGAAGCTTTCAGCTGGTGAAACTATGCTGTCATACTTGGTTACTTGAAGAAGCTCTTGCTCTAGCAGTGTCATACGTTGGCTCTGTACTTGTAAATCTGATCGTAATTCCAGACTCTAGATAAATAAAATAATATATGAGCTTTAAACGGAGCCTTCTTTTTCTATTGTTTATAATGATATTTATTACTTGTTTATATAAATTTATTCTTGCGGAAATGTTATCCTCTAAATGATACAATCTCAATTTCAAATCAAAGTTTTCCTTTTTGAGATCTTGAATAACCTTGTATTTTTTTTTAAATAAATGAGTTTTATTGCTGGTCGCTTTGCATCAAGGGTGTATGTTGTTACCTGTTCAATTTCTCTTAATGGAGCGATTTTGGTGACATTATGATTATTGTCGACTTGATATATGGATGTATCAATTGAAAGTTTGTTGGGTAAACCAGGTGGTTTACCTAAGTAATTGTGCTTTCTCCAAGGAAAAGCATTATGATTCCTCTCAGTGTACATTTTTATTATTATGATAACAAAAGAATAAGGAAAAGAAAGAGCAATGTGTATGTGTACAATATTGTTTAAATAAAGTTTCCGATCTTTTTAAATTTATTTGTTTGTTTATATTTATAGATATATATATGTGTGTGTTTGCTTTTATTTACCATCTTGTGAAAGGTGATGCTTGAGGGATTGAAGCATTATTATTGTTATTGTAACTCTCACTCATGACACCATCTGGGTTAAAAGTGAAGCCCTTAAACTGCTCTTGCATCGTCTTTGAGATGTGGGATTCGTCCGCCATTGATTCAACAGGGGCCTCAGAGGTGAATTCATCATCGAAATTGGTTGTGTCATATACATTTTCTACAACGGGCTTAAAAGGTGGCTGTAGCTTTTTTCTCATTAGACTGTTCCAATCAATGTTTTTGAAAAATGGATGAAATCTGATTTCATCAGGCGAGTTGTTGCCCAGGCGTGTATTTGGATCTCGGTTTAAAAGCTATACAAAACAGGAGGTATGATTAATATAGCGGAATCACACCAAGTCACGCATCAACCCATACTTACACCACATAATAGACTCTTTGCTGATTCCGACATGTCCTGAGGGAATCGAAGCTCATCTTGTAATATCTTTCTATACATTTCATTTGTGTTTTCATCATAAAAGGGAGGTAGACCTGTCATCATCTCATAGAGTAGCACACCCAGTGTCCACCAATCAACCGACTTTGTATAACCTTGCCCTAATAGTAGCTCGGGTGCCAAATATTCCGGTGTACCACAAAAAGTGTTTGTGCGTTCATTTTCCTTCATGTTTAATTTACAAAGACCGAAATCACATAGCGCAATATGGCCGTTGTAATCGATCAAGATGTTTTCAGGCTTAAGATCACTAAATATTTGTGATGATGCGTTGTTAAACGACAATACAATACACATTCGCGTATGATTTTCACAGACTTACCGATATACTACATTGAATCCATGTAAACACTCCAAAGCACAAAACAGCTCTGCTGTATAAAACTTTGATCTCTCCTCGCTAAATCTACCCTCGACCTGCAAGTGGTGGAATAGCTCACCACCATTAATGAAAGCCAATACAAGGTAGAGCTTGTCTGGGCTCTGGAAAGCGAACTTAAGAGGCACAATAAATGGATTTCGTACCTGGGCCAACACCGTCTTCTCTGCCATGGTATGCGTCACCTCTGAGCGCGAGATGATGCGCGATTTACGCAGCACCTTCATGGCATAAATACGGTTTGTATCCTTTTTACGCACTACATATACCTTTCCAAAGCTACCTCTTCCAATCACACGCAGCAAATCAAACGAATCAAATGAGATGGCCGGTTGATCCTGCTGCAGATTCATACAAGTAAGTAAGTATTCAATTGAACTGTTCTATGACTTACTTGAGAAGTATAACACAATTGAATAAACATGGAGCCTGTACCACCTACGATATTAAATAATTGGTTTTCCAGATGATTAGGAGCAAAATTGGGCTGAATCTTTACGGTGCCCAAGAAATAGTCGTTATTCGTTCTAGCAGGCACCGTTGTCTGAGTCTCTGGCGGATGGCGTAAATAAATAGAGATCGAAACCTCCGAAATACGAGACACATCGCTATTTTGATGATGATTAGACTTGATATCACCACTTTTTCTTGTTACTTACAAACTTGCTCTGTAGTTGTAAACGGGATTAGAGGTGTCTCCTCCCAAAGCATCGATCAAGATTTCGTTCTTGTCAAATTCCAACACAATGTACGGTAGCCACCAGTGCTGCTTTCTATGGAAGGACTCGCGTTTACTGCGCTGGAGAATAGGCACCGACGTTGAGTCAGGCACCTGGGCACCTTGAGGCAAGGTAATGTCTTTGGCTTCACATACACGAATGTGAAGCACACCTGAACGGGGTTCCTGAGAGATGGCTATTTTACGCTTTTAATACACTTTATACTTTTATATTCATTTCTATGTTATTACCGTTTCCAGTGTTCATATTATTATTATAGATTTGGATGTTTAATAATATACACAAAAGAAAGGGAATAAAATAGCAATATAATAATAAGGAACAAATATAAATATAATTGAAAGGCCGATAATAATAATAACAATAATACTCCTTGCGGACAGAGTAATATTATATGTTCTTTACAGAGTCACACACGATCCAGACATTTGCCTACTTTAAACCAAATCATCTAGTGTTTCCACCAATAGGAATGCCTGGATTCACTATTCCCTATTGCTATATTTACATCTCTCCACTTTATAGAATAGAAAATAAGCTAAAAAAAAGAGCATGTTTATTATTTATTTAAATTATAATTTCCATATTAGGCATAGCTTAATTATCCACCGTGTAAAGTAGAAATAAACACAATCTCATCATTATTCTCCAGCTCGTATTCAAGCTCATCACACAGCTCCCAATCAACGTTATTAATCAATACAAGAATACCAGGTCGACTATATTTGTAAATAGATATGTATTTATATTCATATTCATATATGTATTAATTAAGTATATTAATAAAGGAGTTGGACTTACACTGTCTCCTTTTCAACAAATAAATCCTTCTTTTCAGTCATCATATTGTCGCGTATATAGAATATCAAGTCTTGCAACGTTGACTTTTTATCCTCGTTGTTCTTTGCAGGAAACTGAATCGTGTGCTTGCTGACATTTTGGAACAAAAGCTCCATGCCGCCACTTTGTAACGAATTGTTTATATGCATGCCTCCAATACAACTCTTGTCTTGTTATTACATACCTAAACTCAATCTTGATGGTTAAATCTGACATGTTATTAGTAGTAATCGCTAAACAAGCACACATTGTCGTCTTGAGTTATTTTTTATTAAAAAAAACTGTGGCTGCTTTACAAAGTTGCAAGACAGTCACATTCATGCTCATCACTTGCTGAAATCCTAAGATGAGGCCGTTTGGCCTACTTGTTGAAGAATTGGAAACAGATGACAATACAAACTTGGCCAGTCAAAGTAATCCAAGAAGTATAACGCTTGAAAGTTACCAGGTGATAAATATAAGCCTACCTTCTAGTAAATTCAAGTATCATAGCGGAGATTAAGCATTGCAGCTTAAATCAATGATACAGCCAGCTTATTGTAAAATGGAAAGTGTTCTTTTACGGAAATGAACTAATACATAAACAACCAAAACAAATGCCTCCTCATTTTAACTGGTTTATTATCTACATTGTCCCCCTTTTGATCAAAAGACTCCAAAAAAGAAAAAGAAAATCTCGGATAACCTCATCCTTTTAGAAATGAATAAAAACAATAAGAGCCCATTTGATGGAAGAGGCGGGTTTTCCTCAGAGTCAAGCACTTCACATGTCAAACATAAATAAAGAATCAAATGATCCCAAAGGTCTTTTTTATGCATAAAGAAAAAAGAAAAGGTATCTTTTTTGATAGGCTCTATTTTCTACAGTACATTCTTTCTGGTCAGGTAATCAAAACGCTTGAATGTATAGCCAACAAAGGCAAGGTCCTTTTGAGCATTGACTGTATCTGTTTGATAGACTGTAATGATAATAAAAATGAATATAATATAGTATAAAATGATAATAATAATAAGACTTACTTTGATTATCAACTACTTCGGGCACAGCATCCAATTCCTCTGTGGGGAAATAGCTTGTGTCTGTGATACTCTTTAATTGAGGTACATGAGGCGATCTTTCATGACGGATTTGATCCCAATTGATGCCATAAAAGAATGGATGTGCCTTTATTTCCTCTGATCCGTTACGTCCCAATCGATTCTCGGGATCACAAATAAGTCTATTATTATTGCTGTTATTAAGAGCACGCTTGTACACAACCATGCTTACCTTCGAATCAAATCCTCTGCCTCTCTACTGATGGGCTGATCATCAGGGAAAATCAGCGTCTCTCTCCAATTCATGATCTTTCGATATGTATCGTGGGGGTTCTCTGAGCAAAATGGAGGATAGCCACAAAGACACTCAAACATGATTGCACCCAACGACCACCAATCACACTCATTTCCGTATCCTCGCTGTAAAAAGATCTCGGGAGCAATGTAATCCGGGGTGCCCACCGTGGAGTAAGCCAGCGCTCTTCTATTCTTCTTCCAGGTGGCAATCCTTTCCTTTTGTGTGTTGAGATTGATAAAGTCTGGCCCGGTTGAGTTCTGCGCGCCTTCTAATAGGCGCTGATAGTATTGCGAGTCGTGTGTTTTGTGGAATCCTGTGGAGAGTCCAAAATCAGACAGCTTGATATGGCCGTCCTTGTCAATCAGAATGTTATCCGGCTTGATGTCACTGCAAAGCCATGCGTGTTAGTTGCGTGTAAATTGGGCTATTTCTTGCGTTCTTACCGATGAATAAAACCGAGATGATGGATGGCCTCCAAAGCAAGCACAATCTCAGCAATATAGAAGCGAGTGACAGGTTCTGAAAAGGTGTCGTATTTAATCAGCATCGTCATCAAATCACCGCCCGGTAAAAACTCCATAATCAAGTAAAGATATTGCGCATCCTGGAATGAAAAATACAGCTGAACTACCCAAGGCGAGTCAGCTTCGGCAAGCACATCACGCTCTGCTTTGACATGTGCAAGCTGATCTTTTTTAAGCATCTCTGATTTCTTTAATGTCTTCATTGCATAGATTTTGCCTGTATCGCCTGCTTGCACTAAGCGTACCTATTTTATATTATATTATGTGTTATTACTCTGCTCAGCGTGCTCCTCCTTGTTGCGATATTTACCTCACCAAAGGCTCCCTTGCCAATCACTTTGACAGTAACAAAGTCTTCAAGTCCTAAACGAGTACGACGCAATCTCAAGTATTGCGACTCTTTTCTGCCCAAAGATAAGAGCTGTCTCTTTTTCTTTTCTTCGCTGCAGTGTTCAGTCGCTAACTTATTTTCAACTTCTGTGCGTCTATTTGGTTGTGTTATACAAGCGTGTGTTGGTATTATAATCATTATTGCTTGTTTTCTTTTACCTTTGGTTTCTTTCAAAGGCTTGGTCAAGAGCTGTTTTGTAATAATGCTCCAGGCGTAACTTTGCGGCAGTTGCTCTATCAAGCACACTTCGAGGAAAGCCCTCCGTAGAGCGGTTAAACGTATCTAATTGAGGCTGCTGGTAAAAGTAAGTAGATGACGCATCTGCAGCATTTGGAAAGCCTTGTTGCTGTTGCTGCTGTTGTGGATTAGTGTATGTATAGTCCATTTACTATTGTATTATAATATATAATAACACACTATTTTACAAGTATTTTATTAAAAAAAATGGAGAAAAAAAGAAAAGGAAAAGAGAGAGAGTGTCTGAGTTTGTGATTCTTCTGAGTCAAAAGCTCCTACTGTTTTTTTCAAGAAAATGAGAAAAAATTACAAATTAATGAGAAAAGGGGGGGAAATAAT